>JAQISU010000122.1:9270000-9490000 GCA_029339505.1 Unio delphinus | reverse complement strand
GGTTCGAGTCTCAGGTTCGGCCAATGTGGGTACGTGGGAAAGCGTGCCAGTAACAAATGGAAATAGAAATAGAGACTGCTTTTGTAATACAATATCCCTTGCCCTTTGCGTTAATGAATCCAGGAGCACGGAACTAAGTTTGCTGACTGGTATTGAAATGGTGACAACAAAAACTTATTACATATCGAAAAACTATGCTCAAGAATTGCTACCCTGTATTCCCACGTTTTTTATGACACTTGTATCACTTTTGCGAAATCTGGACGTCATCAAAGACTTTGCGAGCAGCATCGGATGCGATAATTTCTGATATTTATGCTCCGTAGTCACCAAGTAACGGCATGACCACACTGCAAATTTATATACACGTGTTCATGCATTTCTGGTTAATATATGGGTTTAAAGTAAACATTAAACTTGCAAAGATTGTCTCTCATAAAATATCATAGTGATTCTTACGGATATTTAGCAGCAACTAACTGTTATAAAACTACTGGCATGATGCAGACTATATAGTACTCTTAACCTTGATATACCAACTCTGATTCAGTACCATACTGTTGAAAATACAATGCATTTTGTGCTTATCATTGACGATTAAAACTGTCATGGAAATTGGTCTGAAATGCGAGCAAGTCACCACGATGATGGTGTTAAGACGAGGTTTAAATAAATGTACCATGTTTAGTTTCAATTTAATTAAGTACTTTGCAACATAATTCAGTGCCGATTTCTGAAACTTATTGCTTTCAAAAGCTCTTAGTTTTTCTTAGTAGTTTTTTATCTGTCAGACAGTGAATACATGATTTCTAATTGTAAAGATATTGTCAAATTAGGAGTCATTGCACAGTTTGAAACAAGTAGTATAATTGTTTTCTTCCCGCTGCTATCTGAAATATATTTTAAAGTTGTATCTTTTACATTGTTTACTTATCTTTTATGTCTTTCTTTACCTGTTTTTCTTATTCGTTTATTTTTGTTGGTTATTTCTATTAATTATTTCTGTTTCGTTTCATTTTTTATATTTTTTTAGCTTCTTTATTTTCTTACATTTGATGTTTTATTTACCGACCAGTAAACCGAAGCCTATACAGAGTTTGCTTTCCTGATACTAAAAATACGTTTGTAAATTTTACGGTCCGTGTTAACAATATTTATTGATTTATGTGTTCTTGTGAAATTTATGCTTTACAAGGTTCTTAGAACCCACATGTCAGTGAATCGTAAATGCTTCTTAGTGCCTCTTAGTTCTTTTTGTAGTTCTAAGATGTGTTAATCAAGACAGTCTTCTCGCGGTTAACGGTTCTTTATGGGGTTTTCCCTTGTTTTTCCTCGACCATTTATGGTATAACGGTAAGAACTGAACAACACCAAATAAGCAAGGCTTACGGTGTATGGAATGTTTCATTCAGAAGTAAACATGAACACTAGCTGTGATTGCTGCATTATGTAAGAGTTTTTCTTTCTGTTAGACTTAAACAAAAGCTGGAGCCTCTTGGAAATATGTGAGATTAAGTTAAGTCATATCTAGATCATATTTTATATTTTGTAAGATTTTTTCTTCAAATGTGGGACACATGGATGAAACTTTGTCTGTTGTGACTAGATAACTCTTATCCATATCTAGTTCCAGCAGAGTTATCTCACTTAAGTGCAATGCAATACCTGGTTTTGTCCTTGTCAAATTGACAATCTAGATTGTTCTCTGTGACAGTGTGTGACAGGCAAGTTGAAGTAAGGTAGAAAGTAAATTTATTTCACAAAAGATTAGCACACAGGCTAATGGAAAAACAATTTGTATCGTGATACTTTGTACTGGCTACCATCTACAGACCTTTTGCAGAAAGTCGAATTTGAGTTTTTCCACTCCAATTTGAACGCATGCGCACTCAACGTATGGCACCTTTTAAGCAAATATTATTAACAAAGTGCATGTTCGTGAAGAATATATAACACATTTGTGAAGGTTTGATATCTGTACACCCTTCAAAGAATTGTTTGTATAACAAATTGCTAGCGAATAGTTCAGTAAACTACCTAAACCACTACCTTGTCTAAAACAGTAACCTGCCTTAAACATAACAGTATAAATAAGCACAAAAAGCATCGTATTTAACCAGGGCAGCGGACATCATATGTGGGCTCTAGGAAACATTATTCAGTCGGCCCCAATGAATCACAAATTGAAACAAGAGTGGACCCCTTGCAATTTGTCTTACTCTACCTAAGGTCTTGGTTAATACTTAAAAAGATGGATGATCCATTTCTGTAAAGAATGGGTTGGGTGACCAGAATTATAATTTGAACAAATCTACATGTATTTATTTATAGGCCGTCTTCTCGTGGTCAGCGGAGCCTTATGGTGTTTTCCCTTGGTCTTCCTCGACCCTGTATGGTATAACAATATAAATTGAACAACCCCAGGGAGGCATGGCTTACGGTGTAGGGAAACTTTCGTTCAGATAAAAACATCAACACTAAGCTGTGAATGGTGCATTATGTAAGAGATGTTATTTATGTTAGACTTTAAAAAAATGGTGAGCCTCTTGTCAACATGTGAGATTAATATTTTATATTTTGTATGATTTTTACAAAAATGTGGAACACATAGGTGAAATTTGGTCTGTTGTTATCTCTTTTAAATGCATTAAAGTTCATGGTTTTGTCCTTGTCAAATTGAGAGTGTAGATTGTTCTCTGAGACAGTGTGTGACATGTATGCTAAAGTATGGTAAAAAGAATATTTATTTCGCAAAACATTAACATTTAGGTCTATGGTAAAACAATTGGTAGCGTGATACTTTTATACTGGCTATCATGTACATATCTTTGGCAGAAAGTCGAATCTGGGTTGTTCCACTCCAATATGCTTTAGTGTCTAATAATTATACCGAACACGGCGCAAAATCTCTGTTATCTTTGAATATTAGGGAAATTTAGTGTTGTCGTCATCAACGGTTATATCTTCAATCCGAAGTTTGACTACATATTTCTGTTCTGGAAATTTAAGTAAAATTATAAAATGATACAATCTGAAATAAAAAGCAAGATAAAAAAATTATCTTGTGAAATTGCTTTCATTATGTTATTTAGCATATTTACTGCAGGATAGAGACTGTTGGAATGGCTACTTCCGTCAGATCCATTTTGCGAGAAAGGGATTGTGACCGTAATGCTGAAAAAAGGTTAATTCGTCGATTGGATTTAGGACATGGTCATTTAAGAGTTATGCGTTGGTACGTCAGTGTCTCTTGAATGTATTTGTGTACAATTCCAATCTTCTCGCGATTCTGAAGCGATAAAAGACTTGTGAGCACAAGTCAAATCGAGCGAAGGGTTGTGCTTAGGCTGGCACTGCTTGTGTTTATTTATATTACCGATAAGGGAAATTCATGTTGTCAGAGATTTCGCCGTACTGTGTTGATGAAACGTCAGACTCCTGTGGCCTGACCTATGAAAGACTGGAACATATTATGACACATTGCCACATGAGTTATTTGGGTGTTATAGTGAAATACATGCGCAATTGTATTGTTCGTCTTCTTGCAACAAACTGTATCCCACATCGGCATGCCTTATTACTCTTTTCCTTGATAACGTCTCGCAATATATACTTGCTTTAGTTAATGCGAAACAGTAGGAAGTGAATGTTAGATTAGGACAAAGTATATAATGTTTACAAATTGAGTCAATATATTACTTAAATTATTAATAAACGTAGTCGATCATCATTCCTGCAAGACTCTTTCCAAATAATTGCTCCGTACGTGACGTATTCAAATATAATATCAAACACAGTGCATTGTCATTGCTTAGTCCAATTTTAACCGTACTAAAATCAGTGTCCTTTTTTTAAAATAAAAATGTATAGTATATAAAAAGGTATAAGATATCAACATAAAATACATTTGCAGAATGTAGCAGACACTTATACTGATTATATATATATATATATATATATATATATATATATATATATATATATATATATATGCATGTGTAAGTGCTGTCAACGAGGGAGAATATGGACAGTTCTCATGAACACATGTAAAGAGTAATTTTAATTATTCAGTTGAACAAATCTCTGCTTCATGTAATGAAAGACACAGAAATAAGAAATTGAATAGTGTACTAACTAAAGAGTGACAGTTAGGTCGTATCAAAACGTACAATCCCATTCTCGCGTATTTATCATTATCTCTCTGCGCCCGGAGTAGCTGAATGGTCTAAAGCGATCACCATTAGGTCTCTCTGCAATTCAAATTCAAATAATTCATGATTAAACAGAGTATTTATATCATCGCCGAATGTGTTCTGTTTTGAATCTGGAAATCACACCCGGTTATTTGGTTACACGCATAAACGAGTTTTCGTGAGTTGACAACAATAACAGGTCTTACCCATATTCGTGCGATTTTCATTCTGTTAAATATCAGGTCGATCTAAATGTGTCCACAGTTGTTTCGTCAGGGTCTCCTCTCGCAGGCCCAATAAATGTCCATCCTGGTCTAGGAGGAACCTGTGCGTGTCAGGGAGTAGTGGATTTATGCTATATAGATAAGGGATTATTCGACACCAGATCACTCTGTGAAACATTCGGAATGAATCCGACAAAATAAAAATCCATATCCTCAAGAGACAATGCCTCCACGGGCTCAACAAATACGTAACTACACATTTATAATCACGTGTTAGATAAATGCGGATCAGTATGGCAATCCTTATAATGTAAATGTAAATGGGAATATCATTTTCGTTAGGGCAGCAAAACACCTTTCCCCTTTGGGATGTAACCGTGTATTGCAAACATTTGGTCGAAACTATAGAGTTTATTGAGGGTTTGTATATCCGTATGAAAAATTTGCCGGCCACCGACAGAACCCTCAAGCGGATCTTATAAGTGATTCAATGCCGCTTACTCTCCTGGGAAGTCCACGAACGATCCAGTGTGTTCAAACGTCCGATGAGAACACTATCGCGTTATTCGTTCAAAGCCACCGAACGGTCGACATTGGATATTATGTTAACTGAAATAAACGCGTACTGATGTTAGTGAGATCATGAGTGTGCGGAATTCTTCGGCGGAGATCGGAAGAGCCATGTGGAATTTTGGCTTTTTGACGTGATCAAAATTACTAAGGCCACTATCAGGTTGATTCTACACCCACAGACCTCATTCTGACATTGATTTCACAACGATTAATGAGTCCCTAAGGACTCGCGTTATCGACGTTGTATACATCATCGATGTCTTCAGTTAGTCAATGATTAAAGAGATCAAGGCCTCTGCTGTCACAATGTAATCAGCAAGGAACCCCTGACACATTTGACGCGTCTTATTTCGATATTGATTTTATTAAAATAGTATCACATTTCTTCACATGTTTGCGTGTGCGTCACGTTTATGGCCAAATTCGAGAGAAACGTTTCATCCCTCAGCACTTAAGTAGATTTTGAGGAATATACAGTGGTTCCGAAATTCGTTACACCACGGGGGTCAATAGCACGCAAGGTTCAACGAACACTTGCAAGGCATCGCGCACTAACCCCACGAAAAATTAGCAGTTGTCTCGCTTTACCTTCGACACGTATCCGTATCGTATGCATCATTGGGACAGTCTCGACTACACAGTCTCGGAATGTTTACTTGTAGGTCAAACTTCACTTCAATGCACACAACAAGATTACTCGCGCCGAGGACATGGTCGTCCATGATAAATAGTATATACGGACGAATCATTTCAATTTATATCTGTACGTGTATTCCTGAAGAACACGTTATATTATTTATAATATTTACCCAATTTAGTGTCAAGCTTGCGCGAGACCTGGGTTAACACTAAAACAAAACGAAATTAAATTATTTTCATTACAACATATTCTAGATTAATTGCAAATAGGAAAATGAGATGAATTTATTGATCAGTGATACATTCCCAAATGTTAATCGATGTTAATCGTTGGCGTTTGATAAGGGTTGCGTTTTGAATTAAATTCAAGATGTACATCATTACTTGGCCAACGGAATGGACGAGTATTTAGTAAATTTGTTCTCGGCCTAATACACTTGTATACTGTCATGATTTGGCGAGTGATCTTGGGCCCTAAATAGGATATTAATATCGCAGTTAAATAATTAGTACTCACATACATTTAAGAAATATACATTTGGATTTTTGACAAACACATCCAGGTAAAAGAGTAGTTATAATCTCGCGCGACAGTCAGAGATTATCAAAACGATGTGTTCGTATTATATACATATATCAAGTGTTATCTTTTGAGCAACTTATATATGTATCAAATATTAAAGACGGTACTTTACTGAACTAAATATCATAGGGCTCTTTTATCTTCTGATATAGAGTTAAACTAGTTTACATATGGCCAATATTAAGATGTATAAGGAACATGATCTATGTTACATCATAAACAAAATCAAGAGGTTAACTGATATAAAATTGTTGCGACGTTAGCCGATTATACTGAACGTGCGTCGTACTTTTGCTCGTACCATCGAAGTTCATATCGAGGAATGATAATTACTTAAATTGCGTAATTATACCAAGATTGTACAAATTATGTCCTGAACACATACTTTGGTGATGCTGAATGAAAGCGTTCATTAAATATCGAATGTGGCCGTCTCTATCAAATAAGGTTTTATGTACTTATCTATGATGGCAAAATGTTAATTTATCACAACTTTAAAAATACTCTTAAGAAAGGTCATACAACAGTGGTGAACACGTCATTTTTGTTGTAACACAATAGCAAGTTTACTTAACGATACACAATGAAAGAAAAAAAAAACAACAACAAAAGCAAATGAAAAAACAAGAAACAAATATAGAAAGAAAAAACACAACATGAAAATCTAAAATGCATATTCGATCATTTACTTCACATAGGTTAACGTAATATTTGGCAATCATTATATTTGATAGTCAAAGTATATGCATGACTACGAGCAATGATCTTCTTTTCTTCTTCTCATTTTCAGATTAACAAGATGGTCAAACCCTTATATTACTGTTTGTTTTTACCGGTAACTTTATTGGCTGCATTGTGTACAGGTCGGTAGTGTGATTATAATTACGTTTTAAAATTTTTAAATAAATGGTATTTTATTTTTCATCTGACTCATAAGATATTTGTGTGTATGAAAGTATATTTTTGTTTCTATTTTAAAAGACAGGTATGACTGTTTCCTTTCCTCACCTGCCCCCTTCTCTCTCTCTATCTTTCTCCTCTTTTCGTCCTCTCTCCCTCGATCTTCTGAGAATATCTCATGTGGTAAAGAGACCTTAAAAAACATGCACGTTATCTTGAAAAACTAAATACATGCGAACGATCCCTCCAATAAGAGTTCGTTTAATTTATTTTGTGAACAATGGTACAGGTGCCCTAATTCTGACATTTATAATACTGTTATATCACATGATAGCAAAACGGACGTTGTTTCAAAACATGGTTGTTTTTGGTGTCGAATCGATAATACACGTGCACATTAATACAACTTAAAACGACATTAAGGAACATAAGCCAGACGTGGAGGGGTATGTTCGTACTATTAGAATCAAGGAAATAGGCTGTATCAGCGTCTATCAATGAACTCATCAAAACATGAACATTTTACTTATATACAGTACAGTACAGTACAGTACAGTGTACTGATGAATCTACCTATGTGTATTTAGTTTGGAATACGGCTTAATTTATTTTACCTTGTTTTTGTAGAGTATTTGGTTATATAATTATGCCCTCAGTAAAATAAGAACATGAGCATATAGTAAAAAGGTTATTGCATTTGCAGGAGAATATGAACTTGTTTTGTTGCATCGATACAATGCACTTTCTAGGTCGTTCCATTCCACAAGAACAAGTAAATATTGTCCCAGGCAAATACAGTAACCTATACATATGCAACGACTCTTCGCGTGTTTGAGGCTTTACAGATTCACCACGGACATATAATAATCAATAAGCGCAAATTTGTGCAGCGAGCCTTTTTGAAGTTACGCATGATAATCTCGCATTCCTCTTCATTTGGTAACTCTTCAAATTTAAGTGACAGTTTTATCTATAGGAAGCTTTATCATTGTTCTGGCACTTTAGTTGAAGGTCCTAATGATCAATTCCGCGCAATAGTTTTTTTAAATGCCTTTGCAAATCTCTTTGTTAGCATGAATTTGGTCCTGGTTGGTAAATCATATTTCTTTTCATCATCAACAGGTGCAGACATTTTTCATTCGTTACGAAAATCTGCATGTAAGCATGTTCTACTAATATGTTATAGACAATAATGGATGTCTCTACCGACGAATCTTGACGTTGTTGTTTTAGGGACAACACCATTTTGTAAAGCATGAAAGAAAGTATAATGGTAGAGGAAGAACGCGGCAAAACACCGGAAAGAACCACCTACGCACGAGAAGCTATTCACGTAGCCACATTGGCCGAGCCCGAGACTCGAAACAATTCAGACAGAAGTGTGAAGGCAGTGATCCGTAAATCTGAGCAGTGTAGATCACTAGGCCATTCGGTGCCTCAGAACCTTGACGTAATTACATCTCAGTAGTTATGTTGCTGCTAATCAGTATTATTGCTGATCAACAACCACCCAGTCTTTGATATTGTTACGCATATATTTGACTATATATATATATATATATATATATATATATATATATATATATATATATATATATATTGATATATATATTGATATATATATATATATATTGATATATATATATATTGATATATATTGATATTGTGTATCTTGACAGACGAACATGCATGTATGTGTTCTATCTAATCGCTAGGGCCTTGGTTAGACGCTAATATCATAATTTTCTATCTTCTACACACTTTTTCTGCCACAACAGAAATACGACCAGATAGTGCCTGCTTTTAATTTGGCTACCGTTTCGAATTATTATATGCTGTCTGTATCGCAGAAGCTCCATTAACTCTTTGACCTGTCCAATTATGTTGCCATTGAGTTGGTGTTGCGGTTAATGATGTCGATGGTGCCATTATTTGCATTATTATATTAATAGTATTTTTATTATTTTTTATTATTGTTAGTATTATGTTTTTTATTATTGTTAGTATTATGTTTATTATTATTATTATTATTATTATTATTATTATTATTATTATTATTATTATTATTTTATGAATTCCAAAGACGGTGTTTTGAAGACCAATTTTTTAAATCCGATATTTTATCCATATTTTTTAATTTCAGATACAAGACTTAATTTTAAATTTGTCTGCATAGGAAATTCCATCGAGGTATTTCAAAACGTTACACGTACTTTCTTGAAGAGCGAATATACCCTTTACAAAATGTTTGGAAATGAAATTAAACCAGAGACGATAGCCACGTGGGTCATGCAGAATTTTAGCACAAAAGCTATTATTCATCCTAAATACTCTCAAAAAGTGTCGTTGGAAAATGGATCTATATTGCTGCGAGACTTTCAGGCATCGGATGAAGCGACATATCGCATGTTATATCAAGATTTGTCTAAGAATAAGGAAATCCAGCTATGTGCACTTGGTGAGTTCTCATTGATATGTTTCTAGTGCAGACATGTTGTATGTACTCATTGATTTAGTGTACAACAAAAGTACAGCAACTAATGGTTTTCATGTCTTTTTATTATGTAATTATTGTTGAATAATATTTCCGTTCTAGAAAATACATTTAGGCGAACTGACCATGCCACAGTATTTTGCATATCACTAGCGAACGTTTATGTTTTAAATGGAACAATACTGCACATGAAGACTAATATATATTACATACATACTATGGTAAGATTCTATTTTAGGTTCAATTCACAAAAGTATATGTTAAAACTTTTAGCATATACACATCAGATCGTAATAAGCAGGCGCACATTGGAAAGAAAATTGAAGAATATTCGATACTACAGGTAGACATTAAGACATCTCATTCAGGTCGCCGCATTTCTTCAGAAACAGATGGGGAAGTCTTGTTGTTTGCATGGATACAGATGGATGTACACAAAATGTTGGATCCAGGGTCTTGTTGTCGATCATGAAAGTGTCAAAGGTCTGTTGCAAATTATTAATCCTGAAACAGTATAATTGTCCATGGGCCCAACTACTCCTGGCATATACATTATAATGATAAACTAACACCATTCGGAATATTCATTAATGGATGCTTCGATGGATTTTCCCGACATATAATTTGGATCCAGGTTAGTGGCAAAGGAATGGTACGTAGTATTGCCTATTATTTCACTGAAGCGGTTGTGCTATTCCTCCGCCACTGGCCTGTAACTAAATCAATATTCGGGAAAATCCATCAACGCATCCATCAATTGATATTCCGTATGGATTTAGTTTATTATTAGAATCTGTATGCCAGGTGTAGTTGGGCCCATGATTAAAATAAATACGGCGTCTCAATCGTCGGCATTTCCGCAATTCGACTGTTTCAGGCTCAATAATTTGCAACATAACTGACACTTTCACGATCAGCAACAAGACCCACGATAAAACAATTTGTGTACATCTATCTATATCCATGTAAACAACCGGACTTCTCCGTCTGTTTCTGAAGAAATGTGGCGACCTGAATGAGATCTGTCTGATTTTTGCTTCCTGAAGAGTCGAATATTCTTCAAAATTTTAGCAATGTGCGCCGTCTTAGAACGATCCGAAGTTTATATGCCGAAGTTCTAACATAAATTTGTGTGAAACATTTAACTAATAAAGAATCTTAGGGAAGTATGTAAGTCCAATATATCCGCCATGTTCAGTCTAGATGTATATCTTATGTATCAGAAATGACTCTCCATCCTATCTCGTAGCAACGCAATTTGTCTCGTAATAACGCAATGCTATCTCGTAATTACGCAATGTTATATCGTAATAACGCAATACTATCTCGTAATAACGCAGTAATCTCGTAATAACGTAATACTATCTAATGGGCTTCCTTAATATCTAATAAAAAGGAGGCGACAGTTAAATGCATGCAAACTGGTTCTGCTGCGAATTAAAGGTCAT
Source organism: Unio delphinus (assembly GCA_029339505.1). Taxonomy (NCBI): domain Eukaryota; kingdom Metazoa; phylum Mollusca; class Bivalvia; order Unionida; family Unionidae; genus Unio; species Unio delphinus. The sequence goes on along the minus strand of JAQISU010000122.1, from coordinate 9,478,946 downwards.
TAATAGGCACGAAGCACGTATATTTAAGGAAAGGATGTCGCGCACTTCTTTATCTAAATTGCCGGAACACTATAATTGTGGTTAGCATAGCCCTTTCTAAAATAAAAGGTATTTGAAAATCACGAATATTTCATTTTTGTCAAATTATTATTCACTTTTAGTAGGGAAATGACAATTTAAGGATCAAGAATATATATTTGGAAATATTGTTCAGACAAACTCACACACACACACACACACACACACACACACACACACACACACACATGTTTCTGTTCCCTCTTTCGCTTTGCATTCACTATTCTATTCCAGTTTATGAATTTACAATTCTTTATCTACTGTCTTCCTCCATTAACATGTAAGTTTCCTTTCTCTAAATACGCATTTTTATTTCCCTCACATTTTTCTTTCTCTAAATATGCGATGCCATCGTTTCATTTTGAATTTGAATGATTCCATATTCGAATTCTATCATTCCCTCTTTATTTTTATAAATCCTTGAATTTTCAATAAACAAAACTAGATATTACCTTCTCTGTCCAACCCAAAGAACTTTAATTTAAACTTTACTTTCACACTTAGCGATGAATCAAGCTTTTCATTATCTCCATTTCTTTACTAAGGACGATTCTGCTTCAAACAGATCATAATGTGTGTCAGCCACAAGCAGATCTTTTCTCATAGACACTAATCCTTTCCTGCGTAGCATTTAAAACAAATTTTTGTTCATTTATGACATTGTGAATTATGCATTTTTATTTGGCATTCACAATACAGCTTTACAGTGGTTCAAGTCCTACTTAGGCAACATGATACAAATTGTATCTGCAAATTGAATACACTCCAGCCCAGTTGAACTATGTTGTGGTGTTCCACACGAGTCTGTTTTTATAACCTGTTCACATTATTCTATACACTCGGTAGCTCTAAAGTGTCATAGATCATGACCAGTGCCACACCAATTGTACGCTAAAGTCTAGCCACCAAACTGAGATGAGACGCATCAGCTCCAGTCACAAATATCCTTCAGTTGATGCCACGTAAATACATATGTGTTAATTAGAACTTTCAAGACTGGATTATTGTAAATCAATTCTGTTTGGGTCGTCTAACTATATAATCCAGAAAATTTAAAAAGTTCAAAATACAGCTGCTTGGAGCATCTTTAGAGTAACACGATCAGAGCACATCGTACCACTGCTCTCTACCCTACACTGGCTATCCATTCGATCGATAATCAAACTAATTTGTATTCCGTGTTACGTTTCACTGACGGACTCCAGTGAAGAATAGCTATTGGGCCTCACGCATGTGTACATACCAGCAACATACTTATGCTCCTCTTCTGATAATCGTATACTCAGTATTACCACTATGAAAACAAAGCCACCTATCAACTTCCATACTCCAGAAGATTTAGAAACTACTCCAAAAAGAGAGATTTAGTCAGATTATTTGTTATTCTACGAGAATGAGGGCGGTAGGGACATAAACAATGGATTGACCCTTGTTCCAGTGTGAGTGTTGTGTGGACTAGTTCAACCGATGTATGGCCGAAATTGAAGGTTGTGTTTTACTTAAGGCATTTTATCATAGACTTCTTTGTGATGACAGCAATTGCATCTCAGAGAGAGTTTTTGGGGAACGACTTTAAGGAGTAAGCTACGGGTGTTCAATCCGCGCATTTGGGCTCATCGCCTAATGTTTCTAGCCATGTTTCTGTCAGGAAGAAAACGTCGATATTCTGGTTGTTGATAACATTAACTAATTATGTGCGTATTTCTGGTGATCCCACTGAGTAGGCGTTGAATAATGCAAACACGTAGTGTTATCTCTGGGACAGTTGACACCAAGGTTGACGATTTAAGATGAATTATATCAACAAAAAATGTATTTCGATATAATTAAAACACATGCAGAAGAAAGAATTTCATTATCGGAAAGAAAATCCCCCAAAATATCGTAAATGCCTTACCATATGTTCAAGCATATAGAATACTCTGAAATATTACTTATCGGTATACACTGATATGTTCGATTGGGATGCTTGACGCATCGTGATTACTCACCTGTTTGTCAGGTGCTACCTGTTTGTTTTTATATGTCTCTGAAATAAAAATTTTGTCGTTGATACTCTACATAACGTTGTTGACAAAATTCATAGGAACATATAATACAAGTGAAATTGTTATTGTACTATACATCTGAATGATGAGGTAAATAAGTATAGTGTGCACGGCAAGATTTTCCATTTGGAAAATATGGATTGATTCAATAATGATCATCTTTATTAGTTGTTTATATAGAATAGAAAATGCTTCATTTTTTTAATGAATAACTATTCAAATGGTCAAGTGTCTGAGTTCTGATTTGATTCGTTTGTAATGCTATCTCTTAGTCCTTTTCCTATCATGTAAATAAATACTCGGCATTGCTTGTCATATATTTGCGGGTGTTTATATTAAACAATTTACTTTTTTATCATCCGCCTAAAACCTCTTTAATTTATTGCAGTGAAACACTGTGCAATTATTAATTATACACAATGTTATTAAACAATCTTGTGTTCTTTACTCTTGTACTGCTCTCCATACCAGATTTTATATTCATATAGGCGTAGATGAAATTTTAAATGTGGCCATGCATTGGAAATGGACGAGTATTATACAAGTAAATTCTTTACAATCTTTCTAGCTCACAATCTGCTTTAGCGTACTTGACAGTTGTACATGGGGTGGTTAGTACACTAAGCTTTACACTGGTGTGTGGATAAGCCGAAACAATGACCTCGTTATGGGACATGATAATGCTTGTCGGTATATTAATACAGTATACCTACCGAAATTTGTTTTTTTAATTGAACTTAAGATAGATTCGTTAATCTAAGAACATAGTACATTTTAATTAGACAAAAATGATTTATTCCGCCATTTAAATATTTAATTTTTTTATATAAATACAATTAAACCTCAGCTTTATAAATTTATAAATTTAAAATATGTTGAGGTATGTCAAACCTTGCATATATTAATGTTTAGATTTTTCAACCATACTATCTCGTTTCTAAAATGACAGTTCCACCAACTTTGCGATGCAAACCAAACATACAACACGAAGAAAACTTTCTGATTGCCTCTCTGGATAATCATGAATTCTGTGGAAAACCTTTAGTATCTGTCCGATGGATGGAGTATCCTGGTATTTCTTACATAGTAAGTATTTTGGGCGATAGTCTATTTGTATCATAAGCCAAATGTATTTGGATGAAGAGAGTGTTTCGAATACACTGCAATATATCGCTGGTTGACAATCAAATCTTTGTGAAACATTGAGTAAGTTAGTACATAAAGATAATTAATATATCTTTATTTGGATGGAGGTAGAAAATGGATTTTGTAGTCGGGTTTAAAGTGAATAAATAGTTATATTTTTACTAACATACTATTTACAATCATTGAAAGAAACAAATGATTCCGCAAATCTACTGTTTACCTGGTAACATGTTGTTGCGCCCACAATGTTTGCTTGAAACCTCTTGCAATATAATAATTGTGTAACAAAGGGATAGCGTTAGGGCAAATAGATAAGGATTATGAATAAAATATGGTGAAAATATTTGAGTAAACTCTTTGGTAGACTGAATGTACCAGTATGGATGGTTGGTATACTTTCAGGGTGGGGAGATGAAGAAATCGGAAGTTACCATGGTGTTACACTTTTGTTCATGCAAGCTTAGTTTAGCTTATGTTTTTGTGAAGTACTACAGACACAAAAATACAATTTTAACACAAAATTGGTAATACATGTTCTAAGCATGATGTAAACGTGTCATACATTCCGCATATCTTTATTATATTACGTTTTTTTATCTATTTGTCACCATGAATATCACGCCAGAGATTTAAAAAAATTCCCGATGCGTCAAACATCTTAAAATTAGATTTTAAAATTTGCATAACACATCCCTTGACATATATACAGATTTTGTTCTGAAGAACATGCAGGTTTCTGACCGGTAGAGCATATATTCACTCTTATAATTCACCGAAAAAATATCTGCGCCATTAACATGATCCATATCGTGTCTTCATTGACGTGGGTAAAGGTTTGCATTAATGTATTACACGTAGCCTTGGGGGCCAGAATTCAGATATGCACCATAAACTTATCAGCGCCATCGAAAACCTACATGAGAAGGCGATTACGGCAGTTCTCAAGAAAGACAACACTGGATAGTGGTTCCGAATCCCATATTTAGATAAGATTTCCTTTACTCAATAACTCCCTTCAACATTAACCTCTCACAGTGAAAAACTTCACTTATCTAACTGCAATTGCCTCTGACGAAGATTGCAAAATTCAGCATTAGCATGTTTGGAAATAAGCAATATCATGCTTGGGTCCAAGATCAAACTTATGCGCTCTCCCGTCATGTCCATATACATGTATGCATGTGTAACATGAACACTAAAAGCAATAAGTGAAATATCCATGTCTCAGATAACAGAGTGTATCAAAGGTTCATGTAAAATGTAAAATTTTGACCACGTCTCTAATGAGGTGCTGTTCATTAAAATCCACTATGAAACTGAAACTTATTAAGTTATCTTACCACCGTAAAATACCCAAAAGAAAACAACAACTCTCTCACGCTAATCATACACGGTACATTGAAAAGAAAACGAAGAGATACAGACAGGCGAAGATATAATAATAGCATCCAACAGTGGACAAGCATGGCTTTCAAAAGGTCTTAAATAGCAATGGAGAAAAGGCAAACAGTTGTGAGATCGTTGCAAATATCGTATAAATGAAATAAACTCAATTATTTTAAGTGTTGATCAGAATCAACATTATTGTCATCTTACTAACCACACGAGGCTGTTGAAAGTCACGAAACTCTGAATAAAATATAATTAAGGAATTTCTACAGTTATATTTCATTCAAGCTATTCATTCTTATTTCACAAGAGTAATCTGTTGAATTATTGTGGTTAAATTTGTATTATTATTGTCATATGAATGAATTTACCATTACCAGTGTCACTATAACACGTAGTTGGAGTTTACCAGTATATGGTTAGTTTAGACATGTTTGTCATTTAAGCACGGTGGATTCAATATAGTAGTGTATAATATTGACGCATGGTCATCTGTGGAACTTTACAATTATGGGTCGTATATTCTTTGTGCTTTTTTAGTAGTATAGGTAGGTATTTAGAGCAAATGAATATTAATGTCAATAATGAGGTTTATATCAACGTGACATTAGGGTAACAATGGTGGTAATATGGTGTGGTGAGAAACACAAACATGACTTAAAATTAATGGTCCTATACGGCCGTCAATGGGAATTACATTGAAGGGGCCACTATACGTGCCTGCATTTATTTTTAATATAAAGATGGGACATGATTGAGAGATAACGGAATGTACACACTATTATACAAAAGAAAACATTCGTTATTGGAATGCAACGCCATTGTACAATGCAATATCCTGTATACCTGTCAACACCGTTCCTTATATTCAAAACACTCATGTCTAATTCAACATTCACCCTGACAATGTGACACTCTTATTACAATAAAAAATCCCATCATATCTTTAAATATATCCAGGGCATGATCTAATATGTTTAAAAACAAGCATAGATACTGTACAAAATCCTCCATCCAAGCCAGTGTATATAGATAATGAAGGGTTCTTATCATTTGACCATGCACGATCGTTTAAAGACCTATACTATACAGTATATTTTCCACTTTGCAAAGCCTGCGTGTGTGGAAGATTAAAATTCATTAATGCCTGGTCCGAATAACCAAAGGTCATGAAAGTGCAAATGTACATCTAGTTTAATACAATTCATTGTTCTTTAATTATGTTCCTTTATTGCGCAATTGGGAGGTTAATTGAATGAAACAAGGTTAAAAAAACACAAAACAGTGGAGAAATGTATGACTATCATCATATAATAATCTCTGTGGCACATATCAATGAAATACGTATTGTTATTATCATAGTTAACGATTATGAAAGAAAATCCTAAACTGGAGATCAGATGAATCAATGGGTCACTTGACAAATTACGTTGTTTTGCACGCGATATTCACTTTTCTTTAACGTTTTTCTTAGCTTTTAATAACACACTTACTGAAATTTGCAGCACAATTTGTTCTTCGCCATTGATTTTGGTATCCTATTTCATCCCATATACATCTCGTTTGCTCACTAGTTCTTTTCCGCCTGATTGTTTTCATTCCTATCTAGCATAATAGTATTGCCTTTAATGAATTAATAAGGTGATTATCATAAAAGAAGTCAATTATCGAATTAGCGACAAACATGAAGTATAAATAGATTTTCAACAGTTCAACCATCATTATTCACTTTTCAATAAATTAAAAATGCCGGTCGTTATGGTCTTCACACTTATGAAAATGAGTCGCGATTTTAAGAGGATTAGAAGATTTCGGACCGTTACGATACTTTGATGAAGGGATTACTTAGATAATCGATGATCCTTTAGTAACTGAAATAATTTCTAAAAGGAGAATACATGTATACCATACGGAGGTGTAGTTCGGATAATACTGGGTATATATCAATGTCTGACAAACAGACAGTCGAGTACACGAGAAATATCCCAACATTATTAAGACAGCTATTTATGACCTCACACGCACATAATTTCAAATACTCGGATCAAGGAAGCGGTACGAAATTGATTTGTTTTAGCGTGATTGTAAACATTCATGACCATGACCACATAATCAATTTGGAACATTCATTGAGAGAATGATGGATGTACAGAGAGAGAGAGAGAGAGAGAGAGAGAGAGAGAGAGAGAGAGAGAGAGAGAGAGAGAGAGAGAGAGAGAGAGAGAGAGAGAAAGAAGAAGAGATAAAAAGGGGAAGAAAGAGGAAGAGAGAAAGAGGAAGAAACTGGAAGAAGACGAGAGAAACAGATGCAGAGGAAGAGAGAGAGAGAGAGAGAGAGAGAGAGAGAGAGAGAGAGAGAGAGAGAGAGAAAGAGAGAGAGGAAGAGATATATGGAGGGGGGAAAGACGATTTAGCGCGAAGCAAGACAGTCAAAAATATGGAAAATGTAATGTTGTTCCGGTAAGTAAACCAGCGTGGTATAGATGAGCCAATGATTGAGACTGAAATTGAATTCTTTTAATAAGCATGCGTGTCAAATATTTAAGCATTTTTATTTACAAATCAGAAAGCAGGACAATGCATGGCGTTTTTTTTATCAGATCCAAGCATTCGATGACGTGTCACCTCACTGTCAGATTCAACTACTGCAGACAGGAAAGATTTTATAAAGCAGAGATTCAAAAGAGCTCGTGTAAGATTTTGTAAAATTCTCAAACGATCCTAAACAACATCTCAGTGAAGATAATTGCTATGCTTGAAACACTGGTATCAATGGTGAATCGTATGTATTAGGTCTGTCCTTCCCCTTTATCTACATATGTTTATATATAAGTACAAAGGCAAACAATTATACACTAACGCTTTTACATGTTTTAGCAGATTTCTTATTTAGTTTTTAGTATCGCAGTTCGAACGTTATCAGATAGTGTATTTTTACCATTGACAGACACGACGAGCTTTGACAAATAAAGATATATCTCCATAATATTAGTAACTTAACCAAACGTATGTTATGTCATCGTTGCTAGGAATATGCAATCTAAATAAACGTTAGTATATGTTCTAAGGTAATCAAAGTCATCGTTGATGAAGCAAATACAAAATTATTATTATCAGGATGAAATCAGGTCATTGCAATGTCACATTTCGACTAATACATGTTGCGAAATCACATTCGATATAAGGCAATCCATAGGAATCAGAATCTTCTACCACTGTAGTAGTTTCAATCGTACATTAACGAGCTGGGGTCCTTGTCGATTAATGTTGTCTTTGTTGATGATTTGATCTTAAATAACTTATCACCAAACACGGATTTCCAGGGAACTACGTAATAATTGTGGACCAGGAGACCATGCATAATCTGGGGTATTCTTTTAAAGATACTTATAGGCAATGCTTTCTTGCTTGAGTATTTTGAGTGTCCGAGATTCTTGATATAATCTACAACGTTCTTATCAACTCATCCTTATATGATCGTCGCGCAGTCTTTAACGAGAATAGGGGATTTCACAAACACAAAATGGTCTCTGCATGAAGTTAGATTAGCTAATCGGTAACCAAATATGAAACTACATGCTGCTTTAATTTTCACCATCATGTCAGAATTGTTTCATTCAGTTTTCTTCTTTTCATCTTTTGTACTCCTTTGAAGTTGCATCTGGAACTGCTGTAGTTCTTTTCATTTTAATTTTGTATTTTTAATTGTCTAAGATCTTTGAGTATACATTTCTGAGATTGCTGATTTCAATTGTATTTTCGAAATCGGCAAGGTTGCTAAGGTTTGCCATTCTAGAGGTCTAGTTCAAACTTACGTTTCGTCTGAGCAGTCATCATTGCACATGAGAGAAAATAAACCTAGACATTCCCTTGGTTTGACGTGAAATTAAATCTACACGAACTATACGCTCCTGCATGCCTGCACAAACGTTCGTGATCTCTATTCCTTCTCCATTTTTATGTGGCGTCAAACATATAAATGAAATGCCAAGTACTTAGTGTGGTCAAACCTAGGTTAAATGTATATGGTACACATGGTGTGATATATGGTATATTTGCTGTTGGAGACATTTAATTCATTTGCTAGACCAGTATTTGATCCATAATTCGGCTAACTGCTGTGCTCTTAATGCCAGTAAATATATATCAAGGAAACTGATCCAGATCGACATTACTAGTATTCCTGGAGTCAGCTGCAACAGGTTTGACTGATCACGTCTTGACTGTACCCATGGTCAAATACCGCTGATGTATGTTTCAAAGTTTGGTAACACTATGATTTAGGTTAGTTAGTACTGGCTCCGCGCCCGTTAGCATTGACCGGCAAAAGGAGCAGGGTGCTACTTCGACTCAGTCTTAAATGTGCGTCCTCGCTGTTTGACAAATACTTCTTCTACAACAGGTCAAAGTGTAAACTAGTTGTAACGTAAGCTCCTTTTTGATTATCATTTCATGGCCATTAAATCCTATATATATTGGATATGCCTTTGAACATTCCCACATCCCCATTATATCAGGTTATTACGCCATAAAAGAAGCAAAGTATGTTTGCATGGCTTCTATTCCAGGAGCCAATAGTTTATTTAGGTAAATACGATGAGGCTAAGTATCCTTGGTATAGCAGGCATATTTGTAATTTAGATACAAAACTGTTTCACTGAACAATGGAAGCATGACAGTCCTGAGGGGAACCACTAAAGCAAAGGTTACTGGATTGGTGTTGCAGGCGTCCCTAATATGCACGTTCAGGTCCCTGACCGTTATCCAGATCAATGTAGTCTTTGCTTATCGGTTTGAGTTCAAATTCAGTGTGAGCTGATGTCGTCAAAGTCGACACGGGATGTTAAACCATATTGTTCCAGTTAAGCACTGGATCAAGAGACGGTTTATCGACAATCACGTTTAGTTTGAATTATATTTCATGCGTTATAGCAACGATTCGTCTAATTGTCAATCCTGGGGAGACTTTATGTTCCAAAATGGGTATCGCAGTGGCAAAGACATAAATTAACTTCTCCAAATACCTTCCTCTTTGTCAAGTTAACCCTGAGCACACTTGACACAGACGTTGCAGCTCCATTAATAATCAGGTTCTAAAGTTTAGATTACTGTGATGTTTCACTGGCGAATATGGTATTGTGTCCATGATCCGAGTTTATATTAATATTGACAATGAAAAAACACAATTTAATGATAGAAAGACAATGAAGATACACTAATGTACTTGAGATAGGATTAGGTTAACATACAAAAAGTCGATGTTTCAGTTCTATGGGGTAGCGACAATAGTGTATTTAGATAGTTGTTGTTAATATCCTTTCCATGAGCTCTGTTCAAGGTTTCACCATTAAAACAAACATAGACAATCATTGACAAAATGTCGTTGTCAGAAACACGCCATTTTAGACAATGAAATATGATTGGAAGTTAGTTAGCACAAAGTAACTAGTATTGTTAGGTGTATTGCTGAATGAATTGTTGATACCAGCTTAACTTATATCAACGATATGTCACACTTTATTACAATACCTTGCAGGACTGCATATGGTATACGCGTCAACTAGCTATTGGGTAAAGATACTGGATATATGTTGTTCGTCATTTCCGTGCTCATTTGTATCTGAGTATTAGTACGTATTTGTTAAACACTTCTCTGATGAAGGAGGTATGATGCTGCTGATATTGACAACACGGAAAATGAGAGTAATATCAATGATTTCTACAAAGGCCGCGTTACACTTTTGTGACTTCAACTAATAATCCTTTAACAGCATCTCTAGTTTAAGCCAGATAAAAAATGAATTATTCATTATTCGATCGTTTTTGTTTTAAAACCCAATCAATGGGACAAGGCATTAACATATGACTGCACTGATTTAATTTGTTGTTCTTGGCGCTGGTTTTGCTACCATTGTGCCTATTATTATATGTGTATTTAACCTATAAATTAGTATACCGATTACGACTACTGAGTACAACGCAATTCAAATTTCTGTATCCTTTTTCTGTATCAGCAAGTTTCCCTTTGACTGCAACAACACTGCAACATAGCGATGTTTTGTGGACAAAAACGAGGTGTTGGATAAGGATCCTTAATTAACCATGCCAAAATGATCGTATGCACAGATTCGTATAACACACTTGTCTAGGTTTCTAACTTTACTTTGAAATTGTGGGATTATAAATGTCTTTAGTCGAATAAAACCCTTATTCTTGTCACGAATATGTAATTCTAGGCTACAGGATTCATACAATTGACCATGAACATCTACGAAAAGACGAACCACGTAAAGAGATGACAGAAAATAAACACGTGCTATCATTGTTACAATGACGACAATGTTATTCATATATCAAGATATTCCAACTATTGCACATAACAGAGAGAGAGAGAGAGAGAGAGAGAGAGAGAGAGAGAGAGAGAGAGAGAGAGAGAGAGAGAGAGAATGTAAGGTTTATATGTCCAAAGATGCCGAAAAATACATTCCGTTTAACGTACTTAAACAGAAAATCAATGTAGAGAAAACTGAAAAGAAAAATAGTAATGGAAAAGGAGAAGGAAAATGATTCCTGTCATTTTCTTTCGACGATATAAAATTCTCAGAACTCTAAATCCCAAATACGTAAATGCAGATCCACAGCTGCGAACGAACATATTGACACGACAAATATAAGGGATTTCAAACAAATTCTTTTAATAATTCGTTAGTAAAGTAATGAGCATTTGATTTTAGAAATGTCACCCAACGCGTTCTTGACCTTTGTTAACAGCTAATATAAGCAGCCGCATCCTTTGTTGTTTGTACGCGTCATCGGAATGCTTCGTGTTCCAATATTAGCGTATTTACAAAAGATGGTATAGGGATGCGTCTGAATCCATTCAAAATCGTTATAAGGGAAAGCAACAGAATTACTGTGTGATACTAGATAAAGCAACAGTGATAGTAATTTCACTTTATACTTTTATACTCTATATAATATGTATATAGTGTAGTCGGTGCCCGACAGGATGCCTTGTTAATCAAAGCAGTCATGTGTACTGTACTTGAACTGTTATCCTGTTCGCAATGATATTGTACCAGATGGATCCAATACACGTTATGCCTAACATATATAACACGCATTTTCATTGCTGTAGAATCATATTCAAGTCTTAATCTGTTGCCAACGTGTATATATAAGATAGTCTGCACATTTGTTAACTCAGTATATCAATTGTTCTGAAGGCATATATAGATGTACACTATCGTAGAATCTGCTGCCATTACTTTCAGCATGTTGCTCAATGCGGAATACACACTACATGACATGTAAATATGGATGATCACGTGAATCACAGATAGCGCCCTGTGAAAGAGACGAATCTATATTAGAGGTTTCAAACAAGAAGACACTTCCGAATAACAAAAATGAAGAAATGTAATGTATGTTAATAATATTTTTCTAACCCGAAACAACACTGGTAATTTCAGTTGTTTTATTCGTCGTAACAATCGTAAAATTCTGTCCTTGACCGCCGAAAACACTTTACCGGCAAGATCATCAACCAAACAGGCCTCAAACAAGCGTTGTCGAATGGAACCATTGCCAGAAGACACTTCAGAATAAAGAAAAAGAAGAAATGTAGTGTATATTAACAATATTTTTCTAACGCGAAACAACACTGTTGATGACGAACTGGGCCTCACAAAGACAAATGTATAACTAGTTCCTAATACACTAATGGGGACACGTGATTGCAATATGAAAGTGCACGTGAGTGAAATATTGTAAACTAAAGCACACTTCTGACCGTGTTAACGGAGAAACAACGAGTTGCTTAGTTTATTTGGGTTTGGTCTGTTTTACCCTACCAATCTACATTATATTATACACTTACAATTCTGCTGCTCGATATAAAAGTTCATCAGTAAGCCAGGGTGATGGTTGGTAAATGACTGTGTTGGCAAATAGTCGTGGATAATTGAACATAACATTCCACTCTGCTTTATGCCATGAACGTCTCTCTATGATAGTTATAAGATTTTCAATCTACAATTTACATCATTTTTTCCTCTGGTCGATTGTGCCATAGCGACATATTTATGGCTAAAAACAAAATAAAATGATGCAGGTCATACGATTACGTTATTTGTTATTTCTTCTTTTTGTAGGGAAATTCGAATTTAAACATTTCAGATACTAGTAAATTAATTAATTAGTAGAACAAACGGAAATACAAGTGTTCTAGTCTGATTCCTCGGTTTGATTATTATTTTCATAAAGTTTGACATAAATATAATATTTACTGAGTGTACTTGTAATACATTGGGATGCTAGCGTTAGTTCACTTACTTAGTGGCTAATACGATCAAGTTGGAAGACAGATCCTTCTTTGACTGAGTTCCAGTCTTTTTCAAGCTTCTTTTCTTTTATTAAACGCATATGTAACGTTTTTCTGAGCTAACATTTCCATTATAACGGTAGAAACATACTAGATCTGTTGCAACAGTTATACATCGTTTTGAAAGGAATCCTTCATCGGACATTATTCGGACTGTAACTCTTCGAGACAATTTTGACATAATAAAGTTACATTTGCTATAGTTCTAGGTGATATCAATTCATTAAAGATTATTAATCTACTTCCTGTATAAAGTATAATTATAATATGTTCTAATTGTGTTGAACAGATGTGACATTTAAACATCCTCCTATACTTTATATGTCTTTTGAATTTGCGTTTCAATGAACGTACAAGTGTGAATACAACGACTCGTTTATTAAAAAGGGTTTAACCCACTGGTCGTAAATTTAGATAACACACCAATTGACCCGATATTGTCTATTTTCATTCAAAACCTTGCGATTCGAAACAGCATTTGTTTTTCATATATCTGTAAAGTGTGTAAATCAACCAAAAAGTTGCATTTCTAAGGTCTGATACCTATCTTGACGCACGTAAACTTTATTTGCATACTGATTACAAACGAAACAAAATCAACAAAATATTGATTGAATACTAGATTGAAGGTGTTCACATTACATACACCTTACGTTGGTGTAATGTTTAGGCCAGCATATTTAAAATTTAACATTTGTTTGAATATAATTATTTCAAACAGATAACATTTTAAATATGTTCTCTTCCAGAGTAAATCCAGAATAGAGCTACCGCCTGGAAATGACGCTGGTACATATAGAGCATGTATTGAGGGTGAAGCCTTAAATTGTGTGAAAAACTCATCCTTACCGGATAACTGCGAGAACTACACAATAGGTACTAGAAAAGAAATTAGGGCCTTTTGTTTTTCGTCTGACATAATTGTATTATTTAAGATGATTCTTGTATTACTATATTATGCACTGCCAAATACGATTCCTTTAAAACACATTTGCCGCCAGTAGCTTAAGTTTTCAAGAGGTTGTGTGCGTAAAGCCATTGTTCAGCAAGTACTACATCCGTGATATTCTTGCTTCATATATTTCACATTCGTCGCAGTTAAAATGCCACAGACTCAGCATTTTACCGAATCAAATCACATATGGTTTGCACGTTTAACATAAACTTTTGCTAGATGTTACGATTAAGACTTATATCGCTAATGGTCATTTCAGACATTTTGTTTAGGTGATACTCGCTGACAAAATGCCAAACTGGAATATTTTAGCCTTACTTGTGAATACCAGTGAGGAATGCATTCTAGGTACTCCATGTACTGAAGCATGTCATCTCTGTCGAGTTTAAAATATTATTTGGATAGTCGAAACACATATACACGTTTTTCTTACTTATACAGATACACAAGCATAACTTGTGCTCATAAGTTGTCATAAATCCTGACAGAGAAAGCACACGATTGACAGATATAACATTCATTAGGACAAGGTGAATCTTTATTAACAAGTGTTACCTTGCAAGTTAGTTTTGACAGTACACAACCACTAATACAATATCATCACGAATAGACTATACAAACATTTCCCACTTTCCATTAAAATTATAAAATACCGCTGTATTTTTCTTTATATTCTTTTGTTTTCTGGTTGAACATGTTGAATCAGTTTAAATACACTGTTTAACTAAGTTTCCGTTAACCTTGTGATCTACATTATATGACTCAGGCTTGCGTTATGGCAGATTAATACATTTTGGCAAAACAAGTGTGATTCCCTTCAAACGTTTACGAACAAAAAGCACTTGATCGTGTTAACTGTAGATTAACTCATATTCTGAGACGTTAAATAAATGTTACTAACAAGGTTATTGCACTCTTAAAATTTATTTGCATGTTAAATATATGTTTAGTATATAGTTTCTCAACATGTTAAATGTGTCAATACAATCGTTAACGCTCCTTCCGCCTTCCTGGATGTCACTTCTTACCACTTTAACCACTATCGTATCGACCAATCTTATTTCCCAATTATATATTATTTTCCAAAATTGTGACTTAATTATGTTGTATTTTCCTGAAAATTATTGTTCATTTTTGTTTAGTTACTAATAAATTTTCATCTTTGATTTAAGCCGTTTTTAAAAATAAATAATTGTTCTTGCATTTTTCATGCTTTGTAAATACTTCAAAAGTATTGTTATAATAGTTAGACTAAACTATTCCCTTTGTGTTATTGTTCTGGAAAAGTGCTCAATGGGTTCATTTCTTCGATTCTGTTATACAATTTATTGCTTTCTTGGCTTTGTATTTCGTCTTTGAATGTCTTTATCCAGGTACAGTTTTATAGTACCTGTTTCGGTCTCATAAAATAGTTTTATAGAGTGTACATTTTTTGAAAGTCTTGTATATGTACCTTAGCTTAAAACTAGTAAACATCAATGATTTCATATAAACTGAAACCTTAGATAATGTAAAAAGATCGCCTTGGACGACAGTGCTTGATTTGTAATATAGAAGTATTTTTTATATATTGTGTTATTTTATTTAACAATGGTTATAAACGTAGCCTTTGTGTATATGCATTTGTATATAAAGTACATATTTTGATTCATAACTAGGAATTTATATCTTAAGGGTATTTTTACTTTATAAAAATAATGATAATAATACAAAATAATACCTGAACTATTTAAATACTGCACAGCCAAAAATTGCATTTTTAGCAAAATAATATGCTTGTGTTTTATTCATTTCATAAAGCATTTTGTTGTATTATTCTTTCTTCCCCTCTATTAGAGCGAAACTGAAAATAACAAAAGTTCACAGTCAATTTATCCAAAAGCATTAACATCTGCTTTTACTGATTATTTTTAGACAACGTTGTCGGAAATTTTATTTTGACATTTTATGCAGTATTTCTAAGCTCTGAGATGAAATTTATGCAAGATAACTTTCATCGAGCTGATCTTTATGTATATCAATGGTGGTAAAAGTATAATTGTCTAGTCCTTCCTTCGAAAGCACGAGCATCAATATTTACGATAAACACCGTCACTATGATATGTGACGTCAAAACGCATATGTAAGTCCAATCTAATATAGTCATGATTTTGTTTGCATTGTTATTTCGTATTCAACTGGGTAACCTTTTTTACGAGGTATAGCAAAATGATTGTGAATTACGATGACCAAATGAAGACATTACTATTTGCAATTCAATGCGCTAATGAAACTAAAATAAAATGAACACGCTATGATCAGAAACTGTACAAGTGGAGAAGCAGCAAGGTTAAAAAAGGGATATTAAAACCTTTTATAAGTGTTAGCGATATTAATAATTCTCCAAATGATTAAACATAACGAGTTCGTAACAGAAACTTAAATTTAAATATATATTATTTTAAAACTGCACTATATGTTTAAAGACGTTTAATTAAATGTAATAGCTTACCTATAAAACTTCAACATTAAGGCCTACAATTCCTTAATTAGACTGACATTTGTTTGTAAAAATGTTTGCCACAACGTTTAAGATACTTGCAAATCAACAAGGTAAATTATAAATATTCTTACTATTTCGATAAGGTGTTATACATGGTTAGTCTTACTCTTTCACTAATGTATGATACATGGTTAGTTAGCCCCGCCGAACACAACTCTCTCTCTCTCTCTCTCTCTCTCTCTCTCTCTCTCTCTCTCTCTCTCTCTCTCTCTCTGCTGATACCTAGCTTGCGATCTGACAAATATTACTCGTTTCATTGGGCCCAAAAGATGTGGACGAAGACTCTCACAATTAATATGCAAATACTATTTGTATGAGCTTTTAGCCAAACGCTTTAGGCCGAATGGAAGGTTATATCTGGAAGTGTTAATGATGACAACGTTCTTATAATAATTGTAAATAACTTGTTGTTGTGTAACTAGTTTGAAATGTGATATTAGAAACAGTATTAATGTTCTTTACAGCTACCGTCCCAACAATATCCGACATACTACAATGGAAGACAGATACTATTGTGCATGTTACGATAGTCTCATTGGTCCTATTATTGGTCCTATTATTGGGTGTGATCGCACTTCTAATTAAACAATTTTGGAAACGTAAGTTAATTTGCATATACATAACACATCACAATTATATATTGTTACGTATATCTGATTTAATATATATGCAATATATATTGTTTGTAATTTTTAAATTCTATTTTAACAATACACGATATTGTAACGTAAATTTATTCACTAGAGAGGATGTTATTGTTTCTCCAGAAAATCAGTTGGCCTGAATCATTCTTTAGTAAACAAGTAATGTAAAACTAGATCTTCACTTTGATTCAAGGTGAAAACCACGTCAACAGGTTTTATGTTTGTTTCAAAAGGATCGGCTGTTGTCAAGGTCAAGATTGGATTAGTGAATTAAGAAGGAAACAACCTTTATTCTTAGAGGAAAATTGATTGGTTCTTATAAGGACATGTTAGAAGTACGTCATATAAACGATCACGTGACTCCATCCTCTATTGTTTTGATTTCGCAATATGTGGATGTTTTTGAAACTGCACAATATATTAATATATAATCTTTGTTTTAGTTAAATTCAGTTAGTTTAGGGTTTTAACATCTGATGCTAAGTCATTTTCTGTTCTTGTAGCTAGTCTTTGAATCCATATTAACATTTCTTCAGTTCACTTGGATTGTAAAGGATTCATTCGTAACTTTGGAAATATTTGACGATCTTATACATAATTTTTGGACAAAATAGTTTATCACAATTATATTAGGTTTTCCAACACCGGAGTGTTAAATATTGTGTTTCTGCAAGGAACAGTAGGAAAACATTAAACTAAATCCAACATTAGTCATCGTCTTCAGTCTTGAATTTTCCAACGGGACTCAAACTTGAAACTATTAGAACATTATTTACTGAACATGTTGTAATTTAATTCGTGGATTATTCTCGGATTATTTATTAAATATTTATTTTCCTTTCTACAATATAATTGCAGGAAAATAAATTATTTTTTTAATGTTAAAAAGCATGTTGTTTTCACTCTGTCCTTGTTGCTGTGTATTATAGCCAAAACTCGTAACAATATATATATATATATATATATATATATATATATATATATATGCACTGACCTGTGAACTGTAATTATAGTAAAGAACTTAGTGTTTTCAAACCTCGTGCTGTCTTAGAAAATGCAATCCGGCTAATGTCCGAACAAGATTGTGGACCCCTGATTTAAATCAAAATAAAATATTGCAAGTTAGAGAAACAAATGCCAATTATGAACAATGAATAAGTAATTTCACATTCAAAACCTATTTGTGTTCCTTGTTATCACCTCAAAAAACACCGCTGCGTTGAACCAGGTGTTAAGAGCGTTCGCATCGGATGCGGGAGGTCGCTTGTTTTAATTCAGACCGATTCTTATCAAAGAAGTAGGAAAATTGTACTAATATGCCACGTTAAGCATACAATGTTAGTTCTAGCATTGATAGGTCTAGTGTCAGTTTAATGTGCTGGTAGTGACTACAATGTGTCTCTTTGCAACAAGTTTTCATGCTCCTTGTTTCGTCATTGGTTTTCTAATAACTACTTCTTTAATTACATGAGATATAAGCAGGTTTTCGCAATCTCCCGTTATTTCCCGGTGTCGCTTTGGTTCTGCCGAGTTACTTTGGTGTTAGTTTACAAGCCAATTCTCTTTATCAATAATTGAAACTGATGTAGTTATGCATTCTATATGTATTATTCCACTTCCCTAAAGTACTGCTTTGTATATTGTATTTACGGCATCATGCAAAATTCTCAAAGAAGGCATATCCTATCATCCTCACCCACGCCACTTTCTTATATGGTAGTATGTGGTCTTTTCTTCACACTTCTTTTGTTTGCCTTTGGTGCTAGCCCATCTGGCGTAAATTCTAATATTGCCTTGCACCCACCTTAATATAGTGTACGGGGAGATATATAAAAATTATTAGTAGAAATTTAACTTAATTCTTCTCTTGTATGGTAGTGGTGTACGAGCCATATATAATGCTTACTGTTAGAATATGATCCAAAAGTATTAAATTTTGTCTGGCAATTATGTTGTTTAGAACAACAAATATAAAAAATCAATACGTGCTACTCGACCGGAATAAATTCAGATTATTGACTTCAATATCTTCCTATGCTATTAGTAGAACATTGGCCAATTTTAGAAACAATACCAACACTTATTTTAATGAGTCCCTATATAAACAAAGTGCAAAGATCGTTAATCGACTGTGTATATAATATGATAGATTTCTAGAGCTTTTATGGCATATTGCCCTAATTTCACAAAAAGCTATAATGTATATATAAGTAAAGTTGCCATGATTTATCTCGGCAAGTGACGTAAACAGTTTGAATGCTGAGTTTTATTGTATACTGTGGAGCTGTTATTTATCAAAGGTGTACTGAACCAACAAATTGTCATGGTTTTTATTTACCCAATAAATATATTTATGTAATCTTGAATAAGTATATTACAGAAGAACATATTCAAACTACATTTCTACCATCTTAAACTCATGAGCGCGTTTTGTTGTTAAAGAGTTTTGCTCCTATTTATGTTTATACGTACGTGTGTTAAAAACAATTTTCAACCGCTCCGGTGGCTTAGTGATTAGAGCGTCGGACGCGGAAGCGGGAGGTCGAGGGTTTGATCCCTGCCCGAGTGATAACAAGGACTTAAACAAATGGTACTAACAGCTGCCTCGCTTTACGCTCAGAATTAAGAGGTTAATGTTAGGCCTGGTGTCAGTATAATGTGACTGGGTTTGACATCATGGGACATGCCTGCGGCATGATGATCAGTGCTAGACATCAAGCTACGTTGAAAGTCCTAATCAAACAAGAAAGAAACAAGCAACAAAAAAAGCATTTTCTATTATTTTAATATTCTCAACTTGGATTAGTGCTACATACACTAAATTGTAACGATATTACAACATAATTTAACTTTATATGTATACCTACCTTTTTATAGCAGCTGACGATATTATGTTATAAACGTACTTGCAAAGTACATTTAATTTCCATAATTTTCGTCATTGGATCAAAAGTCCTGAAACTTTCCATATTCTAGATTAGCACTTCATTTACCTATTTTGTAATGCAAGGAAAGGTGCCAAAATAATTAATTTCGTTTGATCTTCAATAACTCTGTGGCAACGTTTTCCACTTTATGAACAATGTACATTATATAAGGCATATATTGGACCAAATGTGCTAATTATCGATGTAAATCTGGTTATCTGAAAATTTAACAATGACTTTATATATCCTTCTTTCCCTTGCATTACACGATATGTCTTATTATATTTCGCTTGACCCATCTTATTCATCTCATAGTTTTATCATTTTGACATCGATGTATGTTTCGATTCAATTTATGAGTGGAGTCATCATTAAATATGTATATGTTTGCGCATGTATCAATTGCATTGGACATGAAAGATGTAATAATCTTGAGATTGTCATACCATAGCCCATTTACAGTATTGACACTGCAAATTGAAAGGTGTGATTTCATGTTTGTTAACAGCTGATTGAAAGAGGAACTTAAATAAGCATAGTAGTCAGATTTTCATTATTTATTTTATACAGAGTGTGGAATAGGATCTAAAAACCAAACTGTAAACGGTGGACAAGCAACCAATTCTCAAACAAGGAGGCAAGAAGATGTTGCTGGTCAGTATAGTAAGATTAAAATGGTCAAGTATAAATAGTGTGGACTTTGAATACGAGGCTGCTACGTTTTCTTTAGGAGATAAATTAACGTACGTACAAAATCTCACCTTGAATAAATTGGAATGTTGTGGAGGCAAACAGCGTTTCTGAAGCCCAGTAATCATCACGCATAGGCTGTTATTGCTTTCTTTGATATTTTGTTTAATTTTCCATTCTACTTTTTTAATGTACTGAGTCACTATTTCTTATATATAGCTTATAAATACCATATATGGAGAGATTATAAGTACCTGATACATCTTGATAAGCCAACTGTATATGCTTGATAGGTTTTACAAAGTTTCTTCAATATGCTTTATATATCCAATGCATTTTGAAAAATTATATTTGCCATTATTTGTGTATAAATGCGCTTGCGTATGTGACTAAATAAATAGATAACATAGTAATAGGATATATTATCCTAATCTACTTTGCAGTATGAACATATTGAAGGTTTATTTGTTCAGGAAAGAGCGCGGTCGAGTCATATTATCTGCATTTGTCTGCATTTGCCTGCGTGGGTAGCTGGATGATGTTTCGTTTTCTTTTTTCTTCGAGTTCCATGTTATCGATATAAATTCAATGGAGACAGTTTTACTTAATGTACCAACATTAAGTGTGCAAATATAATCACTTTTTATTTGGTATATTATATTATATTGATTATGATTACCAATAAAAACGTGGCGAAGAGTTTAGATTGTTATAAAATATTTATTATTATTGCTATTATAACTTTGCTGCAGATCCTGATGCCCGAGATCAAGATCAAGAAACAATCCCATTGCAACAAATTCCAAGTGCACAGCGTAATGAATCTTAAGTTTGAATGATCTTCTATTGTATTAAATATATTGTATTCGTCATTATAGTGAGATCCTATTAGTTATAATTAGTGGAGGCTTAAAACGTAATATCACACCCATGACGACGGGTGATAGTTGTCCTATCTCGCTTAAAGAGGTCTTAGGTTCCATACCATTTAGAAACCAATTGTGGAGCGAATTTTTAAAATTGCTTGTTTATCGATATATATATATATATATATATATATATATATATATATATATATATATATATATATATATATATATATATATATATATATATATATATATATATATATATATTTATATATATGTATGTATATATATATATAGATATATATATATTTATATATATATATATATATATGTATATATATATATATTTATATATGTATATATATATATAGAGAGAAAGAGAGAGAGAGAGAGAGAGAGAGAGAGAGAGAGAGAAATTCTGCACTTTGGTCAGTTCTTGAGTAATGTCACATTATTGTCACATAAATTGCAAGCCATTGAATGTAAACGTTGAAATATCTCAACCGTGATAACCGAATACTATGGAAGTCTCTACATACATTTTGCATTCTTGACTGATGATGGAAGTATCGTATTGTGTAAAATGGTTCGTATTAAGATGAAAACTAGTCACCTATTTTCAAATAGGAAACATTACCTGTCACGCCTTCTTTAGACCCATTATTACGTATCATAGTTGTGAATCAACAGATCTGGCCATCTGGTTAGATAATGACGAGTAACGTGGGGAAATTACAATATATAATAATCTTTTCCTGAATATTGCAATGTATTACTATTATAACATGATACAATGTTCAATAATACATTGTATCGACATTGTTCATTTATGTTAATGTTTATTCTAGAATTGTGTGATATGTTCCATTATAATGTAATAATACGCTTATTGAATGACGATTATGCATATTTTAAAAGTACAATTTAATATTAACCGAAAGTCTGAAATGTTTGTGTACATGGATATATTTAATAGGTAGGTATTAGTATCCGCGTTTGGTATTCTGAATCATGTAAGCATATATTTTGGTGTTTTAAATCAATAAATAAATGTTTGTCTCGAAGTTTGTTTTGTACTTATGAGCATGGCCTCGCGGCAACGTCAATAACATTGAAGTCGTGATCATTCGTCAGTCTTACATCTTTAATTATTTGTATACTTTGAAAAGTTGTCCTAATTTCCTTTACATACCCATCTCTTGGTGTATCTTTTGTTTTTGTTTTCTGATCGCATATTTGGTGGCTCTAACATGAACTACTCTATGTTCATGACACCATACCTGATTAGAACCTACGATTAATCTTCGCGTTCATTTTTGTGTAGTGAGTATTGCTATATGTGTTCTTGTCTATTTAGTGTTTGACAACAACACACAGAGTTCTTTCATTATTAGGTATTGATTATCGGTGACCTTCTAAATTTGCAAGATATCTTAAAAGTTAGTGTGTTGTCTTATTATCAATAATAAATAGGATATCTACATTGGTTTGGTCATTGTGAATATTTGGTCAGTAAATGCACTTTATTTCAAGATGACAGTGATTTCAGAATTGTAATTTGTCGTTCACGCAAGGGAACGAATAGTTCCTGAAGATACAAAGATACGTAAGATATAAATTTATCTGATGAAATACTGTTTGAACGATCTTTTAAACTGGGAAAGAATATATCTTTAGGAGGTGTATATTTCATCCTTTTCAGCGGTTTAGCATGATTGAGAATTTTTTGGTGAGCATTGATTAATTGTGATTGTAAGACGAATCACCACTGTCAGGTCACTTAATGCCATATAATTAGAAAATATTATGAGTATGCAAAGCTTGAGAAAGATTAATTATCTGTCAAAAAATATTAAACTATAATACTTAAAATAGAAACTGGAATAGCGTGTGTAATACATGACACGTCCCGAAAGAAGTGAAATGTAAATGGTCTTTGTCAGTAAATAGTTATGACTAGTTGTTCATCCCTACTTCTCAACGCAGTCGGGAACACACTAATTGCCGACAAAGAGAAAATGGTTCATTAACGGGCTGAAAACTTTGACAGGGTCTTGAATCGTCCTTCATCCATCAATGATGAAGCCATCTCTCACCCCACATTACCCATCAAATAAATACTAGATGACCTTCTAACCATGCTGTAGACACATAAAGCGAGATGACTGCTTTCCAGTGGCAAAGCACCTGGTTCAGACTCCATCCCATCTGATGTCGACAAGGAAGGGGCTTAAGGGTGTCTCAACTGTTTGTACTTTTGTGGCAACAAGAGATAATCTCCTAGGATGTCTTAGATTATTCCATAATACACCTGTATAAGCACAAAGGAATAGCCATTCCCGTGGTAACTTACTTTCAAATGCAGGAACCTTACTCGCCAAAATCCTGCTGAACTGCCTCAATACACACCTTGACCTGGGACTACTGCCAGAATGCACGTGTATATTTCTAAAAGAACATGATACGATCGAGATGGTGTTTACTGCTAGGCAGCTGCAAGAAATATTTCAAGAGCAACCCACGATCTTGTATCCATCTACGTCGACTTGACAGAGGCCTTTAACAAAGGCCTTTGATACTGTCAGCAGATGAGGCTTGTGGAAGTTAAACAAGGAGAAGAATGGTGACGAAGGAATGATAACGATTGGTGATTCAAATGTCATCTGTTCATTAAAATGTGCAGTTGTGCTGTATACATACGTGCAGAATATGATGTAGACAATTTAGAGACTTCAATATATTTGATAATAGCTGAATGTATCAAATAAATTTAAAATGGCCAAACAAATAATAGTGTTCATTAACTCCACGTTGATTAACAAGTCATGAAACCTTAGAAAGTAGCTGTGAAGTGTCCGTACATATTGTTATAAAAAGACCGTTCAGTAGCCTAATAACAATTAACGTGTTAAAAAAGAAATGGAATGCGTTATTTCGTAAAGACATTCCTAATATAAGATACAATTTGACAGCACACATAGTCCATGAGATAACAATCATTGAACCGAACCCAGAAATGTACAATGACAGAGTGGCTGGGCAAGTCATCAATATCATCAGATATTTAAGAAGTCACAGGTACAGATACAGTGTCATGGTAAGGGCATAACTTACAGATCATTAGTAAGACCACATATGGAATAAGCGTCCACTGTATATACATCACAAATAAAACTTAAAGGATATTGACCAGATTAGTATGGCTCAGTATAAAACTGTTAAGACATTACCATTTGGGACCGCAAATATAACATCAATTATTAATTATTGTTGCAGAGTGGCTGAAATAAGTTTAAGTCGGAAAGGTAAAGATTAGTACTAATTTAAATTTGCTTTCAATTTATGTTTGCGTGTATAAATTATGATATAGGTTGTTTTCGCAGGAAATTTTTTTTATCTCGGGCGTAAATTAATAAAGTGTATTCGTTGCCAATAAAAATGTATTTCGGATTGGAACAAATGTATTTTTGGGAGATATAAAATTGTTTCTCAAATAATCCGCATTACTGCAGCCAAATTAAAATCAAAGTGCACCTTAAAAAGGTATGGAAATCTTTTCATCACTATGGAATTAATGGTACAGAAGGGGTTTATAATATGTTAGTGGTTGACAGTATTTGTCTGGGAACGCGTGAGTTAATTTTCAAGCTAGATATTACAAATAGGTCGGACTTTTGAAAATGAATATTATGAATGCCACGATGTGTATATATGAAACTTTAATAATCGCATATCACAATATAGGTCAATGGAAATTTAACAGTACTTGCTACTGTGGGGCCTGATGGAACTCTAAATGTTATACTCCATTATCTGGACTTATAGACAGTTACCATACCTTGTAGGAGAACTCCGAAGTTTATAATGCGGGAATATAAAACATTAATTGACGGAGAAACACACAACCAATCCAAACACCAATAACACCATGCCAAGACACATCTTACAAACAAATGCGTAACTGGCGGTGTCCTGGCTTGTACAATAAGTAATTTGCAATGAAAACAATAACACAAAAGATTATTTTTTGCAGAATAGCATGCCTCTCATCCATCTAAAATCGTGATATGCAAACCATTGAATACTGTTAAGGAACTTATTATGTTAGGACAACTTGCTTAATAATTCAACACTGAAGCTTACAATCTACTGATGACGTAGAAAAACGTGACTATTTCGAAAAGCATATAGAGATGGTCGTAAAGCGATTTTCTCTCCGCCACAGCCTGCTTGTTTGAAAACAATTGTACAAGTTGTAAAAAAGTCGCCCACTTTTTTAATAATGAAATAAATCGTTAGTTCACCAAATTTCCAACAGTAGTATATAATATTATGACTCTACAGATCAGCGGGAAATATGATTTATAATAACAGCATGATGTGCGGTACATACCACGGTTGGAAATGTAACAACCTTAATTGCTGACGCTGGGGTCTCGCAGCAGTTGCTTCGCTGGATGCACAATCATTATAACCAGATCTTATATATTTGATTATATGTGATTGTTTGAATTCAAAATATATTTTATTTCAGAAGCAGCACCGATTTTAAAAAACCTACATAAAGAATCCACTTACGTATGGAAGAGACATACAAGACAAAACATCGCACAGATGTATTGGCACCTTTAGCAATACAATATGAATTAGTGATGCTGCGGACCACATGTAGTATGATATTTAATTATGGAATGGATTGAATGTGAGACTGATTACGAATTGGAACATCCCGTCTTGAATCCCATGGTAAACAGGGATTACAGCAAAACCATCATCAAAGAAGCCTGCCTATAAATGAGAATTATAACGTTCTTATCAAAAATGGACAACAAGAGCAGTCGGGCTCAGGCATAGAACACTGCTAATTATCCAACAAATAAATTAAATGACCTCACAAACGCTGCTACATTACAACACAATGAAAGATCGCGTGTTCCTGTTTAAATTATTCGAATGTGTTTAGACTGTCATGGTCAACAGTGCAGACTTTGAAATGTATTACTTTTATAATACTTATCCCATGCCTTACTATTCCATGAAATGAAAAACCTATGCACGTGAATATCTGTAACCAGTATTAAGAAAAATAATTATTTCTGTTCTCGTCTGACTCTCTGTTTAAAGCAACATGGCAATACAATATTTACGGTAAAGAATACTTTTCTTCTTGGAGACTCATTTGCAAATGCAACAAAGACAGTATGAAATAATAGTTCCTTTCTAAATAATAACGAAAACTGCGTTGGAAATTCAGTATGTTTAACCTCTATACAGTTTCGTGACATTGGTCCGTTTGCAGACGTCGACAATAATATTGAAATTGACATAATTATCGAAGAGATTATTAACTTCTTAGAACTTGCGCATATGTGAGAAGTCATAAAATGTTATACTATTAAAGATCAATAGCACATATGATACATATTATGACAGAAAAAAGAAAACGATAAATTCAATATGAGATATTGACAAGATGGTTGCAGCGTTACGACTCTACTGTCTTAAAGTAAGTAATAGAAAAGTTTGAGATAGTTTTTTTTCCTAGAATACAAAATGTACAAAAGACGTACTTTATTACAAAATAGTTCCAGATAGGTATAGAGTTTTTAACACAAGTCATAATGATCAAACTTATGAAAAACACCTTTAGTGCTATTATCAAACAAAGCCATTGCTAGAAACCTTCAGGTGCCTGTGGTGGCCCGTGGTCTATTGATGTGACAGCAGTCTTGTGTTCACACACATTAATCAAATCCAGGAAAAAATCCTTATTTACATTTTTTCTATACTTACAATAACATTTGTTTTCTCTCCAGAACTTCGCATTTCCAGAGGCAATAACTTAAATAATTGATTTGAATAACATCCAACCCAAATTAAATGATGGGCACAACAATAACACAACTGAATATTTTAGGCATATTTATAAGTATAACTTTATCTAGTCCTCAATTTCACCAGAGGTTACAAAAATCAATTTCTAAACAAAAAACTTTTTACCTAATGAAAACTTTCAGTCTGGGAAGGTTTTAAATGTTGACAAGATAAAATGGTCTTAGTTTTAATTAGAAGATCTGTTGCCATACGTGTCAAATACATGTTGTAAACAACAGGTAAATCAGGTATTTCACTGAAAATTTCCAATTTTCTGGATTGAAATAAACGTATTGCTTACAAAACCAAAATCAATGACAAGTCCAAAATATAATTATCCGTAGCATATAGTTCATTCTAAAATAACGCACATGCAATTGAAAAAGATCTAAATACATACGATGAGCAGCACAACGTTTTGATATCATTTCCTGATAGATTGATTGTCTACAAAATTATGTATGATGACTAAAACACTATCGTTTGTCAAATTGATGTGTTAGTCACAATTAATATGAATGACAGACATCTGACTATCAGGTCACTGAATGGCATTGTTTAAATGATGAATACTAAATCGAATATGATACTATCAAATATCAAAAGACAATATCTGACAAATATGAAAGCTATACAGTGGCAAAGTTCAATATATATATATATATATATATATATATATATATATATATATATATATATATATATATATATATATATATCGAAATAATAATAAAAAATGAGAAGTTCAATGACTCATAGGTTGAATATAAACCTAACAATGCAATATGGTAGAGGTACTTTTTAACAAAATATTCAGTGATCACTCTCCATTTTATGTTGCGTTTAAAATATGCATCCGTTAGTAACCAAATACAATACGTAAAGTCTATAACAAAAGTGCCGCTCAACCTGGTTGTAAGTTCCGACACTTCATGCTTGTAAAGCTGGCACAACAGGGAACATTGTATCATGCATGTCGTATTACACGTAATTATTCCTTCAGAAGTTGAAACTGTTGTTACCGCCTCCCGCAAGGCAACTTGCTAACGTGATAACATATTCCAAATTACAATTCATTCAATATTATTAAATACATACTGACCTTATCTGAATTTCACAAACCGTTAAAGAAGTCTTGAAAAGAACTTATACGTAAGGAATGTTGAATGCTTACGTAAATTTAATTATATGATCTGTAATCAAAGTGTCATTGAGCGCATATACTACGAATATGCATTTTACAGTACATTGCATAAATGGGATACAATGACATGATGTGTATTCAGGGGATGAACAATGAAAACAAACACAGACACTGTTGGGTTCGATAAGTTATTCGCCGTCTCCGAATGACTTGCATGTGTTTTACAAACGTAGCAATCAGAAAACAGAAGCAAACAAGAGGGTGATTGCTCAAACGTAAATACTATCCAAACATAAGATCTCTTTGCATCATTTTTGTATCTCTCAGTTTTAGAAATTGTTTGCATGTAATCTCCAGAATGCAAGCATCCGTACAATATTTCCACTATATATCAATGAAGCCAATGTTATGGTATCATATATTTCAAATAATGGTGGATGCTGATGGGAATATTATACAAACGACTAGGGTATTGTAATGAACAACATGATAATTAACTTCGTATGTTTTCTCAGACTGATTTTCATCCATAGTGTATAAACAGTGTTCGGAACATTTTTAGGCATCATGAACTAATTCGGCATAAAGGTCGAAACCTGCTTTATAATTTAAAGATTTATCTCTTCATTTTGTCTTTCAACATTCATTTGTTTATATCATTGCTTTAAACATGTTTGACTATTCTAAAGTGAATGCTACATTAAGCACTCGATAATCAATAGTTGCAAATGGGTGTACCTAAAATACAAATATCTTCTAATATAAAGCGTTCATTGCAAAACATGTATTCAAGCTAAATGTATTGCATATATTGTACCCACAATTGCACGAACATTGATGATTAAGGAGTCATTGAATCAACACATACAGAAATGATATTTACTTGCCATTTAATTGGGCATTTCTCATTATTGAATCGAATAACGTTTCAACTGTTTAGAACGCAAAATGCCTATTGTCAGGTTGTACACAGAGTATTTTAATATCAGACCCTTAATCCATTTCTGGTTGTAATAAGTTGTCAACCGTTGATTCTCAATACAGATTTTTACCATCATGAGAAAATACTTGAGTGAGATTTTCAAACGGGGCTCGTTATTCGATTTGAATAGGCATTCCTATATCTAACTATTAAGGTCATGGTAGTATTATTCACAAATGGTCAAACAAGATGTTTTGCTTTTGTTCTCAACCAGGAAAGTTGCATATTCAGTTTCAAGTGCACTTAAGAAACTATTTGTTTAAATTGTATGGGTAATAACTTTAGATGACTCCATAACATAAAGACATGATGCTATCCAAGAAACGGTCGACAATCATGCGCCGCGACGATTTCTCGAAACATGTGTGTTTTGTCACTTCATGGAGCCTTCTTAGGAGCAATCTGAGCTCAACGAAACCGGACGACGTATAATAATAAATAATATGAATTCTAAACATATTCAGAATTTTATGTTTTATTTATTTGATTGAATGTTTCTTTACTGATATTTGAAATGCATTTATGTATTTAAATAATATGGGTCCAGAATGAATAGAGTAAATGCACATTTTATGGAATTTAATTTTGGGATGTTAACGTTATAAATTAATATGATTGATGAATGTTTTTGCTAAGCGTTATATTATGTCTCGTGGAATTGATTGTGTCAGATATAATACAATGATTACATTTCGTATAAGTGATCTCCTATATTGTATAATTATGATTAAGACAGTAAATAAATTAGATGCTCGAATACTCCACATGCTTTTTTTATTTAGGTTGACTCTAAAATATAAGACAAACAGTTTAGTTATTGCATTTTGTGGTTACATATGAAATTGATTTAAACAATTTAATTTTTTTTGTTCAAGAGACCTTTACAAAACTAGTCGTAGCACGATAGTCAATTGTGTTATTCCAAATAGCTGTTTTAAATATTGAATTGTCCTACTTTGCTGTGCCATTAATATTGAAAATACAAATATTTGTAACATTTCAGCCAATATCCCTATTCATATGGATTATAACAGAATGCAACAAGATCTAATTGGCTTAAATTGATATAGACTTTACTTATCCTTTCATCTTCATATTCATATTGCAAACCAGAGAATCCAACATTTCTCTTGAAAAATCTGTACTCAATGAATTTCAGTGGATCGGATGAATGTAATCATTATATTCCATCGTACGTGAGCTGATGGGATTCAAGAACCCAACTATTTCCTGACTAACGTAGATGTCATCAGATCTCATTGAATCTTCGGAGTCACTATTCTTATGAATTTCATTATGTACAACTAGTAGTGTGTGTCTCTGTAATTCATCGTCCGTTTCAATGGCGGTGCTCATTTCACCTTTTGCATTGCTTACAATTGTCCAGTATTTTCCAGCCTGGTTTACATCATGCGCACCATCGTTGTCGTAGTCATTATTGGTATCTGAATGGACGTTGGAATCTCTAACAGCACGAAGGCTAAATTACATATATATATATATATATATATATATATATATATATATATATATATATATATATATATATATATATATATATACAGGGAGAGAGAGAGAGAGAGATAAAGCTGAATCTGTACGGAGTATTATAGATGAATGAAGTAACTAGGTTTTAACTAGTCTGGGCGCTTTCCACTCTGTGTCATTTTCAAACGCAACACAGTCAGAAACATAACAGACAATATACACACAAAATAGGTTTTAAATTAAATATTGGTTTTACTTGTTTGTTTAAATTGAACAAGAATCTTAATAATGATTAATGTTTCAACTCGTTGACTTCTTGTCTGAAGATAGTGTCTGTACATCAACCTACAAATGGGGTGAACCATATCCATATTTGTAGTTTTATATCAATTGGCGTAATCATAATTGTTATATAATACACTTATTTATATAACTATTAAGAATAGGAGAGGTAGTGACTACTAAGTTAATGACAGTTTATCCCATTTATGTATGCATGTATATGTAATTCTCTCAATGGTAATATTTAATTAATTGTATGGTTAGCAATCACCAACTAGTAACCTTGACTGCATATAATATTAAACTGTGGTAGGTACAATATAAGTAAATCTAATTAGAGAAGATTTATATATTTGCATAATGCATAGTTGCATGTGTATGTGTTACCTGCATGAAATAATGTAATTACTAAGTTGAAAATTGTACTTACCAAATCTTTGTTTTGTGCCGACGACAGGCGAGGAAAGCAGCGGCGAAAACAGCTCCCATCCCTAAGATAAATAGCAAAT
Organism: Unio delphinus; assembly: GCA_029339505.1. Taxonomy (NCBI): domain Eukaryota; kingdom Metazoa; phylum Mollusca; class Bivalvia; order Unionida; family Unionidae; genus Unio; species Unio delphinus. The sequence continues at coordinate 9,446,996 of JAQISU010000122.1, read as the reverse complement.
GCCTTTCCGTTGGAGCTCCTTTGGAAAAATCATTTGTTTCTGTAACGTATTAGTTTTGTTTTATATTTGCCAATTGAAAATTTACTACACACATGTGCAAAGTATTATCCACATAATTGAGAAAAATAGTCTTGTAGATACTCAACGTTATACTTCATGTAATACTGTATTCTTACAAGTAGCAATACATAACATACATTAATATTGACCGGAGTAGTTACATTGTTGCAAAATGAAAATGAAAAATATAAACTTTAAAGTGATAGAAACACAAATAAGTTAAATATACGACATGGGCACATATATGTGATTATAAAATACCAATGGAGAAGTTAATGCATCAATCATTCCGATGTTTTAATTCTAATATGTCCAGTTGTTGTATTACCGTAATATACAAGAGAACTTTAATATGTTATGGATGCAAATATTACAAAGCTTGAAAAATGTAATACAAGTAAAGTTTATACTTAGAATGAGCGTTGTTATGAATTTCGTGATTTAAGAAGAAATCGTCTTTTAAAGGGATCATGTGCAACACAATCAACTAGATGTTTATAAAGGTTTTAAGCAGCTGCATAAATAGCCCAGTATTGACTGCGCACTGTCTTGCTTTTGTTTGCCTTTGCTGAATTACAAACTGATGCATGATGCACATATGGTCGTATATAATTTGTATTCTGCCAACCAGATGGAAAAATTATATCCTTATAAAGGGATGGTATTCTATCGATATATTTTGTTATGAGAAAAGAAAAAGGATAGCTGTGACCCTAATAATATGAACTGTAATAACCTGTTCTCGGATAGGGAATCACTATGTATGTTCTCGTCTAGATAGTTTTCTCCTTTAAATAACCACTCTGAAGAATTGCCTGAAGTAGCATTGTCATGTTTGAGAAATGTTTTTTTTTTTCTATGCCACTTGACACATTCACAATAAATGTGTTTCCAATATAGAACGGGTGGTACGCCAGGTCAAAACGACTTTAAATATTTTTTGTATTGTGATATGTGTGCTTGTATAATTATTCAAACGAATGCAATTTGTACACCGTAAGTTTAAATACTTCCATTTGTCACCGTTTAAGGACTTTCAAATGCCTTATACATTTACTTTCAGGAATAAAGTGTTGAATGTCCGGATATAAAACAAGATTCATATTTATAATGGAGTTCAGCGAGTGGAGTAGTTGTATGGATGTATATAAAAAAGTATTTATAACATTTCATCTATCATTATTGATGATGGTCCCGGAGTGTACATGGAACAATTACTTGTATCTATTGTTTGTCATATAACCACAAATGTCACGATATATAGATTAATTCTATATTATGGCCATAGCCCTTGATTGCAGAAACTTACAAAAGCAAAACAATTCAATATTGTATTAAGGATTTGCTTTCCATATAACTCTACTGACACTTTTGTGATATTGATTAAATGCATTTTAAATATCAATATGTTCTATAGTAATTTATCATATGCTGAATGAATATAACAAGTGCTGCTCTTTTAATATAAATATATATATATATATATATATATATATATATATATATATATATATATATATATATATATATATATATATATATATATATATATATATATATATACATATAATGGCTATTACATTATACATCACAGCAGTCGAAGAAAAGGTTCTTTAATAAGTTTTCCGAACGTTTTACTTTTGTGAATCCAGCACATACTAACGTACTCTACCTGAATTTATTCACTAAAAGGCGTCATACGTTTGTGTCTAGAACATGGTTTTTAACTAGACGGAAGAAGCACGATGATTTCTGTCAAAGCAACACCACTGAAGTATGACACCGTTGAGATGGACTGCTCTAATCAACGAATCACTTTTTATTAACGAGTGCACATAGTAATATCTTTCTGCCAATGACAATGTAAATGAATTCATGCTGTTATCCTGATGTTGTACATCTTTTAATATTGGTCACAGGGTTTATTTTCTTTGTTCATTTGTTGCACTCGTGTTATCGAATCAGATGCTAAACGAATGGTAGAATATACAGTTTGCAGGGAAAACATTAATGAGCTTGAATATATCTTGTGTCCTTCACGTCTTTTACAAAGACCACCAATAAGCGTTCCCTATAAGAGTTGAGGTAGATTGATAGAAAATTGAAATGTTTGAGTCATTTATACACTACCTTCTGCATCAACGTTTGGATCAATAACCGTCGTAATATACTTATGTATCCCTTGAAAAAAAGAGAAAGTATATATAATAAAGAACTCAAAAGATAGATAATGCTCTTACTGCTAATATAATGGATGTATGGAATTGTGAATTATTAATCAGTAGGAACATTATAAAATAATAGGTGCAACATAATTGTTTCCATTCAACATATGTCAATGTACAGTCTTGGTTTTCCAAAAGGGAAAAGAAGAAATAGTTCATGAATTTGTGATAAAAGCTGCCAAGTAGCGCTCTGAGTTATGTACTCAATGCATGTTACTCACCAAATCCACTACAAAATAGTTATATGTCTTCTAATTAATGATAACCAATAAAGAACAAATGCAGAACCTTAGTCATCAATAATCATATAATAAGATGTGTTTTATTGTAATAGAAGGTAAATTAACAAATATCGTATGTATTATTTTATTTCAATTTTGTAACATACTGAAAAGCAGTTGTCTAAATGGCGTTTGCATAATGTTGAATTACAAGTAATTATATTTTGAAGGCGTACTATGTTCCATAAAGTATTAATTAAAACATCAATACAACAACTGTAACTTTCAAAAGATCATATAAAGGAACTTTATGTACAAAATAATTACCGTCTGTATCTTCTTTCTTCCTCACCGTTTGTGTCGTGTAGTGTTTAGTTGCTGAAAGAAAGAACGTGAGAACCCTATGCATATTTGTTTTAAAACAACGAGTGTTAGAAACGCTCTTGCAATACAAGATGAATTATGTTACATCTAGTCAAATAAATGATAATACGGCGGCAGTCAAATGTGAATCAAAAATACACACACATGCATATGTAAAAATACAATTGGTTTTTCATTATTAAATGCTTTGCCTATCATTCAGGCAACATACTGGCTGGACTGGCCATGAAGATGCAGCTGCAGGACTACAATATTTGGTGTAGAACTAAATAGTCATATATATTGATTTGGTGGCTTGACACCAACCAGTCAAGTGACATGCTTTCTCAAAACCTTACGAGATAGTTGGAAATCATGTGAATATGTATGTGTGTGTCCTTTGGATCTATAACATTGCTTTAACTATTGTATTGTCATATCGCTATCATGTCTTCAGTGTGGCAGTTTATATTGGTCTCTAGCACCGAGGTTTAATGCGGTAGACGTATTACCTCTTAATGCTCAGCGTCATTTACAAGTCTTTGGCATGACTTGGATGGGGTCCGAACCCGCAATTTACCGCATTCTAGTCGGAAACTGTAACTATTAGATCACTTGAGTGGTTCCAAGTGAATCTCTGGTTCGATAATAAATTAGATTTAACGAAAAAATAAAAAATAATAATTATCGAACCAGTTTTGTCTCCACTTAATTTAAAGAAAACGTACTTTTCTTTGTAAAATTGTATTTAAAAAGTGCAAGAGAGAAAGTAATTGATGTAATAATAACAGAAGAAGTAAAAGGTTACTGCATGAAAAGCTACCTGTTGTGTCCTCTATCAGAGTAGTTCTTTTGATAATGAAATGATCGATCCCTGAAACAAATAATATTGGACATGTGGACTTTATTGAGAAATACATTAGTTTCAATAATTCTATTTTTAGCATAAAAGTCAGCCGAATAAAATATTGTTAGTTTGTGGAGGGAAGGTGGAAAAAGTTTTTTGACATAAAATTTATAGGAGGATCACTGAACATTTGACAGTTGTTGAGAAAGGGTGTTGTACAATATTGCCTTAAAATTGTTGAAATAATTAATGGACGTCCCAAAATATGTCGCCTTGTGAAATAGACACTCTAGCTACGTGCCGTGGAGATTTGTTCTTTTTTATTTTATAGATGTCAGTTTCGTTTTAACGCTAGGACCACATAATATTGTCTGCAGACATCACATTTTACCTTTTACACTGTTTACACATCAAACACCAGAATTTGGCAATGTTCGCTTGTTTAATAAACTTGTACATGCTCTCTTGTACATTTTGAGGGAATACCTTAAGTGAATCAATATTTTAAAAAAAGAGAAAATTATTGTATGTAATAATGAATGGAAATATATTGCATCACAAGAATCTGATTCTACCTAAACAAATCGTGGTAAAAAACTATCATGCCCGATGTTGGTAATACAAAGTATCAAATTGTATTATTAATACTATTATTATTATTATTATTATTATTATTATTATTATTATTATTATTATTATTATAATCATTATTGTTATTATTATTATCACTATTAATATTGTTGTTGTTGCTACTGTTGTTGCGATATTAGTATTAGTACATCCATTCCTTTAACATATAGTGTCATACCCGCTTTTACATGTTACTGCAAGCGAGATGTCAGAGGAAGTTGTGAAAATAAATACTATGAGTATTTAAACTCATATCCATAATTATGTTTCCAGAAACAAATGAAATACTAAATTTAAAATCATTGAGGTTTAGAAGATTCACGTGGCTGATCCCGTATACATTCAATAATATGACGCACATATAATGACAGGACTGATTTGCCAGACAAAGTAATGACATAATCAAATTATTTGCAGAGATAATGCTAGAGATTGTTATATCGATCAGACTATTTGCGAGCGTGTTATATGAATTGTCGAATACAAAGAAAAACAAAATAAACTTACAAGTTTGAATACTATACGGATCACTTTCAAGTTCACTTCCGGACTCCTTACACGTGTACACATTGTACTTGTCATCAACTGATAAATTACTGATGTACAGTAATGCATCCTTTTGAAAATATATATTGCGGTTTGCTATCATAGATCCATTAAGACTCCATAAAAACTTCCCTGTTAACGTCCTGGACACATTACACTTTAAAACCAAGGTTGAGTCCAAACTGTGATTTTGAACTATTCCTATATCTGGTTTAAACGTTTCATCTGTAAAGAAAAGTAAATAATCACATCTTTCAAAATAATGGAAACTGGCATTAACCTCATGTACTTGTATATGGGGAAAACAGACAAAATAACACAAATAATGTTAATGTTAGGATAATATCGTTAGTGCTAGACAATATAACATATTTACTAGCTCCACTATCATATTATTTTTATTCACAAGTACATCATGGCAGCAAATTCGTTATCCTGAACATGTGGATATTAACAGGTACCATATGTTAGTTACGTCCTGCTAAACCATCTTAAGTTGAGTAATTGACTCATTTTTACATCTGATCTGCAATTTGGATCGAATCCCAAGTAGTGGATTTGTAGTTGTACAAAGATGAGCATGAAAAACAAATTTGTTCTTCCTGAAAGCTCGGATTATTTTGCCCATCCCTGAATACTCTAAGTTCAACTAAAGTCACATGTATCAAACCCGCCACTACACACACACCCATACATTATAAGTGACCTTTTATTATTTGGGTTGTCAATTACAGTTGGCAAGCTGCAAAACCTAACATAATGCAACATGTAACATAACACGTAATGTGTTATAGAGAAATGAATGATTGGTTAGATTTTTCTAAACCTGCTTGTTCTGGCTTTCTTTGTCTACTTTTTGTTTAATATCATAAAATCGTAACAATATAAAAAAATCTTATGCAAACGCGGCCTGACTGAAAATGCATTTCTTGACAGAGCCGAATAGTATGATTCCAACTAGTTTTAACATGTTGAAATTTAATTTTTAAACACTATTTAACATGCGTGTCGTCTATATTTTGTATTAGATGTATTGAGATAAATGATATCACAATGAACTTGGTTCGTTCTTCAGGCGGGTAAGACTCCTTTAATTCAATTTGGTGTGACAAAAATGTCTGCGTTTATCTACATTGAAAGCAGTTACATACCAATTGTTTCTAGAAGAACTCTGTCCAGGATTTCCGTTAAATTCAATCGACGCATAGCACTGTATATTCCGCTGTCATTTTCCGTTAAGTTCGTAATGTTTATTGTCACTGTTGTTGTATTGGACGCAGTTATGTTACCTATGACAACGTGGACTCGGTGTGGTTGTTGAATGTATATAAGATTATGAGTATACGGCCAAACAACAACAAAATCAGATGATTTATGCTTTATGTGGATAATATCCCCGTTTATATTAATGAAAGTAAAAGAAAGAGATGCATTTTGTCCAACTATGCCTCGTATGGTTCTTGCTTCTGCAACAGAATAGCTTGCAAGGTAGAAACATACGAGATGGAATGGTAATGGTGACATTTCCTCGTATGTATATTTGGAATTGCTGCACCAGGAAAATCTTGCGTTAGTCTATATTTACAACTACAATACAGTGTTTTCCTAATACGACATTTTATGATGAAACTGGTCAGTAGTTATAAAAAACCATTGTGAACATTCCGTCATCATCGTTGCTCTATGATTGCATTTTCTCAATTAAACATTAGCATCCCGGGGCTTGTACGACTCGCAATCAAGTATATTACATTCAGGCGCTGCTTTACAAGTAACAAATATATAATAATATGTTAATGACTATGGCACACTAGAATACGCATAGAACAATATAATATATAATCTCTACATCTCCAGAATATGAGTTGAAATCATAATTCAAATAACAATGATTTTTCGTAACTGGAATTGTAAATTTGAATCCCTCTTCCTGATATGATCGGAAACAGATGTCCTATTGTATATTTTTATACAAAAACATGCATGTAAAGGAAAGCATTTGTTTTAATATATATATATATATATATATATATATATATATATATATATTTATATATATGTGTGTGTGTGTGTGTAGAGAGAGAGAGTGAGAGTCAGATATATATATATATATATATATATATATATATATATATAGAGAGAGAGAGAGAGAGAGAGAGAGAGAGAGAGAGAGAGAGACAGAGACAGAGAGACAGAGAGAGACAGAGAGACAGAGAGACAGAGAGAGATACAGAGAGAGACAGAGAGAGAGAGAGAGAGAGACAGAGACAGAGACTGAGTGAAAGAGACTGAGAGAGAGAGAGAAATAGAGAGTGTGAGAGTGGGAAAGAGCGAGAGTGAGAGATAAAGAGAGAGAGAGAGAGAGAGAGAGAGAGAGAGAGAGAGAGAGAGAGAGAGAGAGAGAGAGAGAGAGAGGGGGGGAAGAATATTAGAAAGAGAAGAACAACTGTGCATGAAAGACCGGGTTTTATATGTACTTTGACTTTATTATACGTTTTGTTGCCAGCAGATTCGGTAGAAATCTGTATAAATGCAATGTAAACAAATTTATGCAGAGCGTAATAATATAATTACAACTATGATAATGAAAATGTAAAATCACAGTTTGAATCATATTTACATGTTTGCAGAAGACACATTCTGGAACGAAAGCAGACCATGTTGTATCTAAACTGATGCGCCAGATGTTAGAGACTAAGTGGCAATAAAGTGTAACACATTAATCATAATTACATTGGCGGCACTAAGTAAACTAATCCAGATGATTTTGACACAAAAGTTACTTTGTAAAGGCTTTTGCTTAGAATTTGTTTGCAAGTTTGCGATTGGTAATGCTCACCTACATATTTGTGTTCACATCACTGTATCTTTCTTCGTAATGATTCTAAGCTGTGAACAATAGTGGTCATTCGAAACATAATCTATTAAACTAGCAGTCGTATGTTGGTTTTAAGAGCTGGTGTTTGGAATGTATTTTTGTTTGCCCCGATACATGATGGAAACAGCATTCATTTAGTTTATGATGTGAAGGTGCCAATACTTTTATTCATGCCGCCTTTCTCTCCCGAACCCGGGTTTATCCAAAACATGTGAGAGTGATTTTCGTAAAATCTGATTATGATAATCTACATACCAAAATAAGTCCACCAACCTCATCGTGTTTAGTGTATTAGCGTTCTTGAAACGATTATCGTTGTTGGCTCTAAATAGTGCAGGTTGCACACATTTTCAATACATGATGCGCGTTCCCAGATTGCAGACGTGCAATGTGTTGATATAAATATTGTGGTGATCGACTGGATCTAAAACATTTTCAAAACTTTGCAACAAGTTTTGTATTTGAAATAAACCGTCTGACACGTTACGATCATTCCGATAGTCTTAACGTCTGAGTTGGTCACCGATCTCTGTCTGAATAATTGTTTTATTACAACGAAGTAATCAAGGTCACGTAAGGTACTGGTCAAAACCTTTGATAAACAAAGTCGTGGCTAATGGTATTGAAAACAAGTATTATGACGACAAAATAACTCTTATTCACGCAGCTTTATTAATTGCATAATCAACCTATATAACACATTAACATGTTTTATATTTCTTTGAGATCCATACGTATTCCTAGTATGTCGATGACTATGTTTGACATATACCTTCAAATAGTATTCGTATCTTACCTTTCATAATTAAGGAACACAAACACACTTAGCATATGATGTATTGATTGTATACTGGCAGTATGGATAACATCCTAGACAGGTACATCGTTGTCATCCGCTTCTATCTATCTATCTATCTATCTATCTATATATCTATCTATCTATCTATCTATCTATCTATCTATCTATCTATCTATCTATCTATCTTTCTATCTATCTATGTATATATATATATATATATATATATATATATATATATATATATATATATATATATATATATATATATATATATATATATATATATATATATATATAATCCTATAACGGGATTCATTAAATAAAACAAAGATAATTTGGAATGCGTGATAAAAACAGTCAAACGAATCATGATAGTGCTTTGGTTAGAATTAAAGTTCACCGCAAATAAATGGCTGGATTTCTTTTGCAACAACATGAAAATATTCAGATGTCAAGCTTCATCGAGCTTGTTTGTGACGCCCTCCTACCCATCCATGCAGCGTAGTGATTTGAGTATATATCCAACTATGCTGGATATAGCAGGAAAGTTGTCTAGACAATTACCTCCTCTGAAGGCAGTAAATGATAATCTACCATGTGCGTATCCATGTATCGGTGATGATGAGGACCACAGTTTCAGTTATATGTTGTTAAGGGTTGTGTCTTGAGATGACTAGTTAAACGCCACCCGGCACACTCGGTGGTATGAATGAAGATATTTTGGCAGATGTTTGGTACAATGCCTCTGCACCCTAACAATGTTCTGCTGCTCTGCTGCATGTGCATTAGATATGGTCTTGCTGAGCCCAGAAGGAGGGTCATGCGCAAGGGTGTCCAACAAACCACTGTTGAAATGCAGGTTTGTGAATAACAGATCAGTGAATCATTGAAGAGCTTATATTTTCCTAAAACAGCAAGCGTTCACTCTCAGTGTTATCCGGCTGTTTTAAATCCATTCCTCAGGCATGAAGATACTACGTTTCTACCCATCTAGCTTGGGCCCTTTACAGCAACGTGAAGATATATGGGAAGCCGGGTATCGTCAGAACCTCGGTATCAACAAATTTGACCTGCGATTTTAACAGAAAAATCTCGCGGATATCGGTTATTTAGAATTGATTTAATACAATACACCATGAATATATGCAGAGGTGTTTTGTGTGTTAGTTATACCGTGCCCCAAAACAATAATGAGTGATATGGCTCGTGTACTTGTTTGTACGATGATAAATGAGAATTGATCAGCACCAAATGAGCGTGTTAGGTATTCGTGTGCCTTCTCATCGCATCTTTATGTATGTTGTGAATTTTTTTGTCGAAGCGGTGTTTGTTTGAACGTTTCTGTTTTATCTGATGTCGTAAGGTGCTCGTGGGAAATTGTTATTACGACAATGTTTGACATTTTCCAATTTACTTTATTGAACACGTTTGCTCTTTCAAGTCATTCTTTTCAATAACTAACTAATATGATCAATGAATGATGATTTCAAATATATCGCCAAATTATAGATTTCCTATAGCATATGTTTGAGGAACATTGACTATACTCACAGAACTTATATCCATGGCTACATTTTGACTATGTTATAGTGTCATCAATGAGTCGTGGGAATTCGGGATCAAATTTCAAAGTGAACCGTATCTTTCCTCACCCATTTGTGTCTAATCACAACGATCAACGAATTAGGGTTCAGGTTGTCTTTATCGTTTTAGATATGCTATGTCGCATGTACTTATTTTGAGTCGTGCATGAATTATATAATCAAAGCAAAACCGCGGTTAAAACTAAGTGCTCACAAACTGATACGTATTTTGTGTCGGTAAAACTATTTCCATTCTTTCAGTAAACATACTATTTGAGGAAAGTGTTGTTACCGTGGCATATGAATGTTACTCAGATAATTTTGCATCTACAAGTGGAATATATATTCGTTAGTGTTTCCTCTGGGACAAAATTGATTGTCTTTTTTTTGTTTTGTTTGGTTTCCTCACTAATTTGTTTATACTAAAATGTTTATAATTTAAAAAATGGATGCTTTCTAGAAGCAAAGCCATATAGCACTGGTTTAGATACTTATCCTTAACGCATTTACTAACGGCATATCCTGACAGATGCAAAATAAGCCAAGAATACACACCTTGATGCATGTGTTAATTGTAAACCAGACGCATCGCTTATTTGGAACAACACCGAGTTGACAAAATATGAAATGTTTATTAAAAAGTGTGATGCATGTCTGAGACAAGCACAACGAGAGCAATGAGATCAAACTATTAACAAGTGAAAATCAGTAATGGCAGAAAATACATTAAATTTCGAAATGACAGCTATATATGATCGACGACTAGATTAAGTCAAAACCCTCACCACAGGCCTATCAATTCTGATCCAGACCAGAGCTCTTGTCTTCCAATGTCAACTGTGTATAGTTATATTCAACAATGCGGTCACCAAAGGTATTATCTATCACAACTTTTCATAGTACCATCACTTCAGCGTGTCCGTTACGGAAGTGATCCGAAACTATAAAAAAGGTTCGTTAGCGAAACGTACCAATCAGGCCAACACTCCATGAAACGTCTCCTTAACATGGTCCTCTAGCACACACTGAATGAAGTCTTGTATGTAGAACGAATAGGTACTACTGAAAGTCACTAACAGATGTGATACTATATAAAAACGAGACATGCAACACAAATGTGTGTATATAAACTGGGAAGAGGTTATCTGTCCAGAATGTTAATTGCATCAGACTCAATCCTTACCTTCAAACTGGGAAAGAAATGTAGGACACAGTATCGATGCCAAGATAACCAGAACAAGAAAAATGTATAGTGTCTCTTAATGTTGCTCGCCACTTAGCTAAAAGGATGCAAACACCTTACCAGAGAACAATGCTATGAATGTAAAATACATCATCGTAGTGATGTGCAATGTGAATCGTGGTTGATGATCAGTTAAAAAGGAAAGTGGTGGAGATTCTCTAAAACGAATGATCGTTTTTGATATTTTCAGAAAGAGAAATTATAGTCAGAGATTATACCATTTTTGCGAATGTCTAATACTATACTTTCATAACTAAAACTGCAGCACCTTCTTCCTCAATCCTTTTGTGTGTGATAGTAAGATAGTATCAATTTCCTACTGCCTTCTTGGTGGACAATTAAAATGTAAATAGCTGGGAGCTATTAGACAGCAATCCAACGATCTAGGCGTATACATCAGTCAAGGTGAAAGATATAACAATGTAATACAACATATCTCACTTAAGCAATAATTGTATCTACCCATTTCTCAATTGCAATTTCTTTGGAATGTCCTATTCTTTGATGCCAATTACAATTTCATGTTGTGAATTAAAGATCTTAAGTCAAAGTGTTTCATTTCACAGTTGTCTCTGTTATTCATATATGTATCACGGCCAGCTTCTTGTGTCTCGTTGGTAATTATGGTAACCTTGATTACATGTTATCCTGTCACTTCAGGATCCGTCCGTCCGATACATACGGTACGCTAACACGTCATTCTTCCAGCACTGCACCTCCACTAAATGCCTACCACGTCACGTCATTCGTCTCACATCCTTGGATGTCGACTCCAACATCCGCCTAGAATTTCACTAGACCTTTGTTTTGACATTTCCTACTTCAGCATATATGGCTGGATAGGACTTAGAGGTGACACCCTGTTGATATCTAATTATGTATGGTGTAGGTGTTACGTGTCCACCCAAAATAATCTGTAGGTATTATTTGTTTGTAAAACCAATAATGCGTAAACAATTTTACCACAGGTGCTCGATGCGAGCTTGATGTGAAAGAAAACAAAAAAAAACAATAATCTAAAGGGAACAAATCATGCAGAGTGAGAAAATTGACTTAGATTACCACCATGACCCATTCAGACATTGGACCCTCTCTATCATACTATATAAAAAGAGAAGATTTGATACTTCCAAATACTTGGTTCCACCCATGACCCTCGATTTAATTCTGCTATTTCCGTATTTAAAAGCACACAATCATTCTACAATCATTCTATATGGCTTGTTTTACTCCTGAGATATTTTTTTCTATTCATCAAGTAATCATTGGCGTTTTTACGCTGTGCCAAACTGAAGTTACGGCTTCCTAAAAGTGCGATTTTCGGGAATGAATTTTTCATCTTGGGACACTTGAGAGCTCATGTGTCAACCAATGAAAAGATATATATATATATATATATATATATATAAACTTAATATATTTTGACTGCTTTTATATATGCCGTGGGTCAAATGTAATCGTTTCAAAACCGATTTCCCCAAGAGTGTGTGCTTTTGTCTGCTTTGTAAGAGGTATATGTAGATAGTCTGGTTAGTCTGGTTCAATATATACCATGGTATATAGTATTTGACTTAGTTATGGTATGCCATGGCATACTTTGTGTTGGTTCTCTGTATATTTTTGTTCCGTTTGTTGTTTCGGATTTGTTATATATTATTTCCTTTTCTTCCACTTTAATTAAAGCCGAATTATTTACATATTGTAAAAATACCTTGTATTTAATTTGTGTGGAATTTTAGAATATGGCTCCGGTTGTGGCATAGGGGTCTCAAAGAGGGATCCCATGCGGTATCATTTTTGACATTCTCTCTCATGTTGCGCCGCCGTTACATTGTTTTAGCAGAAATGGAGTTTCTTAGGGTCTGTTACCAGTGTCATAGTTAACCTCCCTTGTCCCGCCCTGTCTGCGTAAGACAGAAAAAGTTTGAAAGTATAGTTATAATTTAATTTGCTAGTTCAAAAGTAAAACTGATGGGGTTGTATACTTGAAATACGAATCTAAATGAGTAGGATAGTATATTTTTGACGTTATTCATTCCATTGAAGAAAATATTTCATATTTTTGAAAAAAGATTTTTTATCTTTATAAATTTTCTTGGAAAAAGTTCCCATATAATTTGATAGTCGAATTGTTATTTTTATGGTCGACATAGAGCGAGAAAAGAAAGGATAATTCTGTTAAGATATAAATATTGATCTGCTCTTTCTGAAATCCTTCTTTCCATTTGTTTTTAATATATTTCTAAATTATTATTAAAATGGTTGATTAAAATCTGAAGCTGTAAATGCGGGACAAATCGCACTTTCAGTTTAACTTCAGTTAGGAAGAGAAAGGTATTCAGGTATAATATCATCGGGCGTAGAGTGGGATAGATTGTAAAACCTGTACTATGAGTTTACTGTCAAACTACTATCAGTCCATTAGTTTGGTCACCAATAAATGTATTGTACTTATGTTATTAAACTAGCCAACATGGCTCTTCAGTTTGTATTTTCAAAGTAAAAATATATAATTGGTGTTATAAAACTAGTCAATATTGCTATCAAGTTTGTATTAACCAAAGATTTCACAAATCGTGATAATATGCATAGCTGACATTATACATATAAACTAAGTCAGTTGGTTGCGTGTGTAAGGTCTTGGGGTGTGAAACTGTAAAGATTCTAGTGGTACGGTTTGCATTGTTGACATGTAAAGATAATAAATGTATTAAACTGATGTTATGAAAATAGCCATGATGGCTATCCAGTTTATATTAACAAAAGATTTTCCAGGTATAAATGATACCATGTGTAGAAACTAGGTCAGTTGATTAGGAGCGTGTGATAGCTCTAAAGATTGTGAGAGTGTGGTTTGTATTATTATCATAAATAGCTGAAAAGGCTAGTGTAGATGTAAGTATGAATAGCTTAGAGGGGTGTGCAGATCTAGTTATAATAATGTGCAGTATCTTGTAAAGAATAACCAACCATACTAGACTGTGCTAAAATGCTATTAGTCTATGGGTAATGTTATGTTATAGTATATTATAACTGGTGTTAGGTACAACTAGCCTGTAGGGCTATCCAATCTGGATTATGAAAAAAATTAATAGCTGATATTAAATTATTACTATGTGCCTATTCATATTCTGGTTGCCATAAAACATTACTTTCCCTTGTGATTTGGAGCCATTGTTCCCTTTGCGGATTGTTAGGTGGGGTGGGGTGGAGGTGAGAGCTGGAAAGTCCAGTTTGGTTTGCATGTTGTGTTTACAGTTAACTATGTTGTTTGTTTACTGGTTAAATGCGTATGTTCTTCATTGTCATTGTTAGCTTCAGTGCTAGTTTGATGCTGGTTTAGGGAATTTATTTGCTTGCTGGTTCAGGGTATTGGTTCATACTCAAGGAGAGACTTTCGAGTTTGTTGCTGTGGTGTTTTGTTCAATAGTTCTGGAACCGTTCTAATAATTTCATTGATTAATGTAGTGTTTGGCGTCTTTTAGTATTCATTGTTAGCTTCAGTGCTAGATTGTGGTTGATTTGGGGATTTTTTTTGCATTGTTGTCTTTAGGAGTAGTGGCTTTCCTTTTGTTTCCTTTTCGTAACGGGGTTGTTTTGATGAGGGTTGTTGGTTAACTTGATGGTTTTTCAAGATTTGTTTGTGGTGTTTCCACATTAGGGCTGTGTGTTTTCCCATGTGATTGTATAGGGGTTGTTATTATTTCCTCTCTTGTAGTGGAGACGGCAGTAGAGGTGGATGGTGAGCGAGAGCGTGTTTGCATCTCTATATCCTCCTCCACGGTTTCATAGTTGTCATAGTCAACTAGGATATCAGCTTTTTGTTTTGTCTTTAAAGCTTGTGCGTAAGTTCTGTTGGTACTGTTAAAGACAGTTTTTTCGGGGCAGTACCACATGTTGTGACCTGTCATTTTGCATAAGGTTCAGGGTATGTGACGGTGAAACCGATATTACCAGGTTGTGACTGTTAATCCTAAGATTTTAATTAATTGTGAGACCATTCACGTCTCGCTGGAATCAATTTTCCATATATTTTTCCAATTCGATAGACCTAGGAAACCTTTGTTGGTGTCCCTTCTGATCTCGTGTAGTTTAATTTGTAATATGGTATCGAAACCCCCCTTACAAAGTTCTAGTGGTATTTCGTGAGGACATTTACTGATATAAATATCACCAAATCTCCTCTCGACATACTTAGTGATTGGAGACGTTTCAGTAACTCGGACCACCTAGACACAGATGAGGATGTTTCACTCAGTTAGTAGTTTTTCATTTCCTTTTGGGAAGAGTAAATAAATGCCCTTCCCAGAGTTTTGAAAGCTATCCATTTTGTATTGCAGCATTCTGGCTGAAAGGCCTGCTAGGCCTGTTCTCGTGTCTAATATGGGCTACGTCCAAGGCTTGGACCCATGCTGCCTTATGGGCTTTAAATTAATTTGCCATTTTCCAGCTCTTTTTAGTGGTAACGAAGAGTTGGGACAGAAAGTGTTCTTTATTGGGAATGGCAGTTGCCATTGTATGAAACACTTATATTGAAAGGCGCTTTAGCAATGAGAAGTACTTAGCAAAACGCGGGAAAAGTGTATAAACACTAACATGGCGCAGTGAAACTAACACCTTGTTTGTGATGCTTGTACCGTAAAGTGTACAAGAAAAGTGATACAAAGGGATTTTCGCTCCTTTATCAGAGTAGCTATATCAAAAACAGATGCAGGAAAAAGACTGAAGGTTAGGCTCTCAGATCCTTGCCTCTCGTGCATTACCTTGCAGCACCATTTCTTCCGCTTGCTTCTTTGGGTGGCATTATACTGACGTTTACGTAACACACGTAACACACAACTCAATGGACAGTCTAATGCATCTGAATGGCGATGTCGATAATCTACTGACTGATAAAATGATTTAGTCAGATCATAAGCAGTTGCTTATTGGGAATCCGCCCTTGATCTAAATATCTCAGTTTGGATTGGGTGCAGTCTAATCTTTCTGACACATGCGTTGTATTAATATATAACTTACTTGTTAGTCTCAGATGTTAGGTCCTCATATCCCAACATTGCTTAATGGTTACGAATCCAACAGGTAGTTTCTTTGAATAGGGTCTTTAGGTGTAATCTTACTTTTACAAACGATCCACCAACTGTTTCCTCTGATGAGACAATCCAACATACATTCAAATATTCTTTCATAATCCACCTGGATAAGCGCAAAGGAAACAGCCAGGCATGCGATATTCACGGGGTATATGCTTATTTTAAACTGCAGTAAAGATTCTCGCCTAAATCCTACTGAACTGCATCTCTATGTCAAAACGCCAGCTTGGAAAGCACGTGGCACCATCGACATGGTATTTTGTGCGAGGCAGCTACAAGAGAAATATCAAGAGCAAAACACCGACCTTTGCTCAATCTACGTCGACTTCACCAAGGCCTTTGATGCTGTCAGCAAGGGAGGCTCGTAGAAGGTATTAGCCATGTACGGATGCCGAATACAATGTATAGACATAGCGCAGCATTTCCACGATGGCATGCTGTCACGAGTCAAGGACAATGGAGATACACTGGAGCCATTCCTAGGAACCAATGGCGTCACGCAGGGTTGTGTTCTGGCACTGACACTGTTCAGTCTCTTGTTATACGCCATGTTGACTAATGCTTTCATAGACGGAGAGTGTGGAGTCGGCATGATATACCGTATAGTTGGAAAACTTCGAGTCCAGGAGGTTTCAAACGAAATCAAGGGCATGTCAAGCACCATCATGGATCTTTTATGTACTGATGACTGTGCCCTCAACAGAAGACAACCTGCGTCGACAAGTTTTACAGCTCCCGCATAAACGTTTGCCTCACAATTAGTAACAAGAAGAATGAAGTCCTGAATCAGTTTGTCCCTGGCAATCCCAATTTGATCCCAACATCACCGTCATCCTCCAAAAACTCAACGTAGTGAAGGGCTTCACCTACCTTGGCAGCACACTGTCACTATTGACAACGAGGTGAACCGTCACATTTACAGAGCCAGCGCAACTTCCATCAGATTGTATGCCAACGTCTGGAATAGCAGAGGATTTAGCATTCAGGCGAAATTAAAGATCTACAGGACAGTTATACTCCCCACTCTAATTTACGCATGGGAAACGTGAACGGTGTACCAACATCAGGCCAGGAAACTGAACCGATTTCACACCACACGTATCAAAAACATCCTCAACATCAAGTGGCAGGACAAGGTTCCATACACTGAGGTAATCTCCCAAGCAGGTCTCTTGAGCATCGACACCACCCTGATGCAGTGCCAGTTACGCTGGGTGGACATGTTGTATGAATGCCAGACAACCGGCTGCCTAAGAGATTCTTATTTGGCGAGCTACAGCAAGTATAGCAATCACACGGAGGTCATAAATAACGCTTCAAAGACAATCTCAAAGCTGCATTGAACGATTTCTTCATAATCCCTGATTCGTGGGAGCAAACAGCAAGCTATCGAGGAACTTCTTTTCCTCTGCGCTCAATTGTTTCATGTTGTGCGAATATAGCAGGACAGAAGCTGCATAGCTAAAGAGGCATGCCCTCCTGGAAATGACCCACTCATCCCCTATCACTTACACAAACGACATTTTCGTGGAAGTATTGGCCTTATCAGAATGCTGTGGACGCTATGAACAGTAACAGCCCCTCCAACTTTCGGGTAACTAGATAAGTGCTAGTCGAATCCTCTGACGAACAACATTACTTAATACGCATTGCCATTATCACAGGTGTTTTTAACTGCTAAACAACTAGAAGACGACATATGTATACATTAAGAAGTATGCATCAGCACATTTTCCTCACTATTTGTAATATTAGACTCCCCATTATAAACAGACTTCCCATGATGCTTATACTATGGAATTAATGGTAACTTTGTATTGTCTTCAGGGTCTAAACATTTCCAATGCTAACATACTATTACCTTGCATGGTCTATAGAAGTCCAACTTTTTTCGAAATATCCCATTGCTACTGATATACGTTACTACTTGCGATGTATACCTTTACTTAAAGCGCTAATACTTGCAAAATGATGTATACGCCAAAGCATCTAGATATTTTAGGAAATATATTATTCCTAAACATGATTAAGTGCCAGCAACAGTAGTTAGTGTTGACGTTCCAGCATTGTATAAGCCATGTAAATTTTGCCTGGATAAAGTGGGTCGGTTTTATTATGGTACGAATGAATCAAAGGATCAAAGGACGACCTCCACATGTCTTTTAAGTTTCAACATATGACATGATAACTCTACCATTGTCGAAAAAGAAATCAATACCTAACGTTAAAGCGAATGGCTACAAATGTTTTGAATTCTGGTTACAGCATGGAAGTGGTTGTTGACGTTGAAAAGACTCATGATCGATAGTAATCCGGAACTATGATTGCATTATTAGTTATGTGGAAGAAAAACTACTTTCAAACTGATTTAGAGTGATGGAACATATTTATTATGATATACGACAAAGAAAGAGTTGATAATGCAAATGTTTTGCACACATTGTTCTGAGTATGGTTTGTAGACGTGGCGGATTGAAACAAAACAAAATAACCTAATATGTCCATACGTCTTGCTATTTCGTTTATATTCCGATGTCTGTTTCTCGATGCATACATGGATATATTATATTACATGGATTTCATTCATTAATTCAAAGTACCGCTGGAAAAAAAGAAGATATTTACTAGCATACATTTAATAACAGGCGTAAATCTGTATCATCATCGCATCAGATAAACCATACAATGAGAAACTTCAACAATTCAAATTTGAAACCAACAACATTTATAACGCATTGTTTTTGTTATTCAGATTAGTTGACAAGATATGGACATACTTAACAGTCGGAAATTAATTTATTATTGTCCCTTCTTTTGGAAGAAAATACAAATACACTAACGGAAAGGTTTTGTAAATTTAGCAGATTAGTTATGAATACAATATACATTAATGAAACAGAAACAGACAGCTGATTGTAAAGATCAATATATAAAAACATATACAAGGTTGGGTCTGGCTTTTGTATGTATTCGAGCTGACCATATTTATAAAGGATGATTATGATACTTTATTGTAAAGAAAATTATGTACACAACTATGCACATAATATATATCTACTTTATCTTTCTCTCTCTCTCTCTCTCTCTCTCTCTCTCTCTCTCTCTCTCTCTCTCTCTCTCTCTCTCTCTCCATCGATCGCTCTACATATCTACATACCTGTTCATCCATCCATCATATATCCATTCATTCATCCATCCATTAATCCATCCATCTGTATTTGAAAATTGTGGCAACTATGAATGTATGTATGTATGTATGCATGCATGCATGCATGCATGCATGCATGCATGTATGTATGTATGTATGTATGTATGTATGTATGTATGTATGTATGTATGTATGTATGTATGTATGTATGTATGTATGTATGTATTATCTATCTATCTATCTATCTATCTATCTATCCCTCTCTCTATCTCTCTCTCTCTCTCTCTCTCTCTCTCTCTCTCTCTCTCTATATATATATATATATATATATATATATATATATATATATATATATGCAGATATATCTGTATGTATGTTTGGTTGTCTGTCTATCTATCTATCTATCTATCCACATAATATTTGAATATGGCTGTTATGCGTCCATATTTACTAAACGTCATTTGCAGTAAATGTGCAATTGTAATTAGCTGGTCCTTACTCTGTACCAGATAAGTAATGCCAGCTACAAGTAAAGTATAACACATTTTAAGGATAAAATACACGTGTTCATTTATTTCTTATTGAGAATCAACATTTGTTGAAAGGTGGTGACGATTTTTGGTGGCTGTAGGTATTTTCACATGACTATATAAACCCTTATATTTATTAAATACATGTACTTAAGTTTTGTTTGTGTATATTGTGTTGTATTTCGAAATAGTGAGTACTATTCAGCCTATGCCGCACATGCGAGGCTATAGTGTAAAGATAAGTTTTATATCTGTCCTATTTGTATTTACATAATTGCACTGAGTGAATTCACGTTACTACATGAATGAAAGCCTTCATAGTTTACTAGCTGAGTGGACATTTTATTGTGAAATCACTGTGAATCATTCACCCCTTGTCTTTGTATTTTGTAAAGTTTTTTATTTTGCGTTATTACATTCGTGCGTTCGTAGTTTAATTAATCCAATATTTGGATTACATATACGCACATATTAATCATAACTAATTGCGCATTCAACATTGTATTGATATCATCGTCATAAAGTTTATCTTATTACATTTACAGCTTAGTTTAGTATATCCAGTGAAGAATTTATTTTAATGTTTTTTTTTTTATTCTAAAGCTGCAAAAAGTAGAAAATGCAAAACATTGAGGC
The DNA here is from genome assembly GCA_029339505.1 of Unio delphinus. Classification (NCBI taxonomy): domain Eukaryota; kingdom Metazoa; phylum Mollusca; class Bivalvia; order Unionida; family Unionidae; genus Unio; species Unio delphinus. Next base: position 9,426,194 of record JAQISU010000122.1, on the reverse strand, counting down.
ACGCTTTGAACACGTGTATACAAACGTTTATCCTGTTTATTTGCTCCACCTGTTTTATAAATATTAAAATGATACATTGCATATTTAGGATGCAGGCGACAATTGTTACTGAAATAGACTATTATATGAACCAGAAATGGACAAACAGCATTGTGAATAATTGTTTACATCGGGTGAGGCCATCTGCGTTGAAACAACCTATAGTCAGACAATTATTGGGACCCTTTGGCGACAATCAGATTAACAATTGTAAGTCAATCAATGAAATATTTGGGTGTATTTTGTTATCCTAGGTAATCAACGTTTACAAAATATGTAGGGAGTACAATCGGGGATGTTACGTGAATTATATAGTCAACTGATAAACGTAGGAGAAATAATGAGATTTTTAAATTTGTTTTACATTTTCGGCTTTTACGTTAGAACAATATCTTTTGTTGACTTGACTAATTAATAATACCTTATTGCATCATTTACGCTTATTGTTAAAATGATGTTTTTACATTGACACCTGCAATGTGTTTTCAATATTGTACAAATAATATGTATATAATATGTTAGATGCAAACTTGTTTGCTTAATTGAATTATAATTACTTTGCACATTGTGCCATCTATCACTATGTATTTTGTATGCTTAATTTGAGCGATTATTGGTCATTAACATGACATTGCAGTAAGAATTAGGAGGCAGAAGAACTTCGAATGTCCCTGTATATCCTCTTCCGTTTAAGCTCATCACGATTTATACTAGCAACAATAGTTTGTTTAATCGATTTTTTTAAATTATCTCTACGGTTTCGTATTCGTACCGGGCTCTGCCCCTACCGAAAACGTGATGATTCCATTCGATTCGAATACTCCTGATTGAATTTTGTGATCTTAGTTGGATTGTTTGAGTTGGTAAGTAACCCGTCCGAAACCTTTCAGGACCAAGAAAGCTTATCGCTTAAAGAGTGATTTGTTTGGGTCCGAATGAAAGCTGTAGGTGATACACATATGTACGAGCTAGTGTTTTTATTTGGCGACGGATAGGTCCCATCTTTGCCACACTGTAAGTCTCTGTATATATATATATATATATATATATATATATATATATATATATATATATATATATATATATATATATATTATAAGAAGAACCGTGCTACGTCTCCGATTATTATTTGGTTTTCATTGCATGTGCGCGTGTAAGATGATGTTAGTTGATGAACGTATAACATTCACGTTAAAATATCTGAGAGAGAGAGAGAGAGAGAGAGAGAGAGAGAGAGAGAGAGAGAAAATTAAATCTAGACTTTTAAGGAATTGCTCTTTTTCTGAGAAAATTAGCAATATCGCTCATAAGGAAATGGCTATGCTTATAATAAGTATAAGAATATTCACAGCAACGATAAAATTAGTGATAGTAGTAGTTGGTTCTTTTCAACTCTGGACAGTATATGCGAATACAAAGTTAAATCCTCGTGCTTTCTGATTTTTATTAACACCGTTTTGTATGTTGAACATATTCTCCTTACTCCTCTACCCCAGTTCCAAGGACTGACTTAAACTTCAAACAAGTCCGGCAAATTTCAATACTCAGGCAAAGAGAGATATACATCTATTCCTAAATATATGAGATGGGATCACACTGAGGTTGAACTGTTGTTTTGTTTTAGTTTTTCAATCACACAGAGACACACAAGTATCACTGTCGTGTATTGAATATATTGCTGGTAATGAAATATGAGTTATATTAACTACCTTTACTATCATAAATACGATACAATTTCTTTTAGTTTCGATGTTTGAGCTCGGATATTAGAAATACACTGACATTATTGTCACGTCAGGATGTGTCGTACATGTAGAGATACAATCGATTGGGGACACCATGGATTTCGAATGCTTGAATCATTACATCTTCCTGCCTTTTGTCATTAATGAGCAACATTTTAAGTGAGACTCTTTTATGGGATTCAATGCAATTTAAATTTAAATAGAGTAATGTATTGGATGTACAATGTGAAGTATCTGCGATTATAATGTCAGTTTCCTCTTATACATAACAGAGGTATGTAACACATTCCTTCTTAGCATATTATGTTCTAATTCATTCATATGGTAATCTTCTATTTATGCATTTATTCATTAATTAATATATATGTAGTCTTGTTATTTGTCCTAACGTTATTAAATATAATGTAATTGCGATGGCCCAATGGTGGTTGGCCAGACGTACGACCAAAATGGTTGCATATTCCATCTCTAGCTTTATATTGGTACTCGTTGGTATTGTGGTGTGAACTTGAATAAGATAGTTTACTCAAATTGCCTCTACTGTATAAACCAAAGTCATATTTATGTGATATAAAGAACCAAATGAACTAATTCGGTATTATATAGCACTGGTGTGACAATATCTCCAGTACCCGTTTATCAGTTATCATTGCCGTAAACCATCATTTAGCATATAATCAAATCCGAAGCATCAGTGCATCAATTCTTCTTAAAGCCTTTATTATGGTTTTGAACTTTACGAAAACTCGATCAAATAGTTATATTATATTGGTCTTAAATAATGAAACTACCACATGTTAACTATTGCTAAGGCTGTTCTGTTTAATTTGGGAATGGTTTGCAATTAAATGTTGGGATACATAGACAACTATCATACACCGAAGATGAAAATATAGAATAATACAGTTTAAAATCGAGAAAAATACGATTTTAAATGGAAATATATTATCCCTTCAACGACACCCATCATTCAACTGACCAGTCATAAGAATAGTTTTGCACGCTAAAAATCGTAAATTAGTTAGTATATATTTATAAGTGTATATATAATTTTCGTAGAAGAAGCAGAACTATGGCCTATTTTCCCCAAAAGGTATTGGCATTTGAGCAATGTTGTGACACCAACACAACATGTTTGTCTCAAAACGCATCATTCCCTCTGCCACGCAAGAACTACTTCTTAACTGAAGTACCATCTTTAATGCCATATATTTTGTTTGCTTCTAGCGTTACGCTTGTGACACGAAAACAGATATATGAAATCATTTGTCTTAGAAAGGCTAGTGATCAAACTAATTAATAATAATAATACTAATAATAATAATAATAATACTAATAATAATAAAATAAAGTTGCAAAATAACTACTTCTCGCAATATCGTAATATGTCAAGTTTACTGAAGGACAATTCGACATTTTAAAGGACTATAGTGACGTATATGATGGCTTTAGTTATAATGTGGCACGTTTAGTACTCGTTTGTATGGATGGCTCTTCCTACAATATACACTTTTTGTTTGCTAGATACATATAATTATTTGGAAGCTTTTATGCATGCGTATGTAATAATATGAGATAGGAATAACTCTTTATATCAGGCGGTGAGTCTACAATCGTATGGTGTCAATAACTATTATTTTGTCTCGACACGGCATGTTCTTGAATTATACAAGGTTTACCCATTAATCGTAAAATAATGTAAAACAAGCAAATAAGCGAACTATATGCTCTTGTGAAATACGAATATGTTACGTACGGTCGTTAGATGATTCGAGAAAAAAATAATTTGAAGGTAAACGCCCTTAAAAATCTCTTAATTAACAACGACTGATGTCCTATTGTTGTTATCGAGGCACTCACAAGTTTGATTTGCTCAATATGAAACCTATTATAATTTACGTTTGGTTGAGACATTATTTCACCATGAGACAGTAATAAAATGGATTGAAGATAAAAGATTTTCATATTCAGAAACCATTGCAACTATGTTGAATGATTACCCATATCTGCGTTGTAAGTTGTTTGACCAACATCGGTTAGAAATTGCTGATTTGTTTAAACGAGATGTTGAGAGGTGAATGGGCATACTAGTGAAGACTTGATCACTTTTATATTTTTAATGAAAATATTGGTATATTTTGCCAATTGTTAAACGTTTATTCTACGTGAATGTATAGAGAATTAAATCTTTTTCTATGTTAACACACAATATATTTCATGGTCTGGTACCAACACGTGATAAATTAAAATATATCGTTTTTGGTAACATAATATGAATTATATTTGGCATTAAAGTAGGAAAAGCAAAGGAATATAACACACCAAAGTTCCTCCTTAATCGAAGTTTCGAAGATTAAATTCACTCCTATACACAGACACTCCCTCCCACACACTTTATCTAAATTCACCACACTTTCAAAGGCTGAGCAGTAACATATACGTGGCTTCAGACAGCGGTAGGATTGGGTTGGCTTGATTGACGCAGTAAATTAAAAGATCGTCCTGATGTAATCGTTTTGATTATCTGAAAACATGTAAACTATTTGACTCTATATGAAACCTGTAAATTATTTGATTCTATCTGACAACATGTAAACAGTTTGGCTATATCTGAAAACATGTAAACTATTTGACTCTATCTGAAAACATGTAAACTATTTGAATCTATCTGAAAACATGTAAACTATTTGAATCTATCTGAAAACATGTAAACTATTTGAATCTATCTGAAAACATGTAAACTATTTGAATCTATCTGAAAACACGTAAACTATTTGAATCTATCTGAAAACATGTAAACTATTTGAATCTATCTGAAAACATGTAAACTATTTGAATCTATATGAAAACATGTTAACTATTTGAATCTATCTGATAACAATGGAGGTCCTTCAGCAAAGTTGTTGTTTATTGTTTATAGTTGTTACAAAGGTATTAGCGGCACATAACGTTTGAGAGTCGCGAAATTTGTCTAGTCAAGTTTTCTTATCAAAGTATAATTTTATATGCCTGAAATGTAATGACAGTTATAAACAACGTTCTACTTTACCATATACTCGTTTACTTGTTGTAGCAAGCACGGCCTTTTAATGAAGAAAGAATCATACATCGCATGGCTTAATATGAAATTGTTTTTGTTTTCGCTTGTGAATGGAGTGACAAAATACAAATACTAAATCACCAAAAAGTATTTATATTTCTCACTTAATTATAAAACAAAACTTTAGAATAGTATTCACTAAATCTCAAAAGGTACACAAACTTGTAATATGTCCTTGATCCCATCCTGAATTGAAATCACGACATACCCTCTTATCGGAGACTGATAATGACTCAATCCATATTATTATGGTTTACATCTGTATTATGTTTTTATCCTGATGTTCTTGTTTACATCTGTATTAGGTTTTAATACTGATATTATGGTGTACATCTGTATTAGATTATAATCCTGATATTCTGGTTTAATCTGCATTAGGTTTCAATCCTAATATTCCGGTTTACATCTGTATTAGGTTTTAATCCTGGTATTCTGGTTTACATCTGTATTAGGTTTTAATCCTGATATTCTGGTTTACATCTGTAGTAGGTTTTTTTCCTAATATTCTGGTTTACATCTGTATTATGTTTTAATTCTAATATTCTGGTTTATATCTGTATTAGGTTTTAATCATGATATTCTGTTATATTTGTGTAGCACATCGTCTTTAGTTCAGTTACATTTAAGTTTATTTTACATTATATTAATATGTTTTCTCATATTGATATCAGTTATGTTCTATATTACTTAAATTTGTCCCTTCAGTCGTTTTAATTTCTGTATTCATTTATCTACGTTAATGAGCACACAAAATAATATATTTAGCGACATTCAATATCTACAATATTTTCCAATATTAATCATACCTACATCCATTCTGCAATATTCCAATACAAAATTATGTGTTCATTTAGTACTTAACCGGTAAATTTAATGTATGTAACTATCGCGTCTTAAGCCTTTTTGAAAATTGTATTAACAGCCTATCTATCTATCTATCTATCTATCTATCTATCTATCGATCTATCGATCTATCTATCTATGTATCTATCTATCTATCTATCTATCTATCTATCTATCTATCTATCTATCTATCTATCTATCTATCTATCTAACTATCCTTAGATATATATGTTTGTGTGTGTGTGTGTATGCATATGTATATGTATATATTTATATGTGCATATATATATATATATATATATATATATATATATATATATATATATATATACACTTTTTTTCTTTCTAATAAACATGCTCATCGTCTGAGGATGAAAACTTATATATACAATACAAACAATTTGTTCCAATTGCTTGCTGTATTTTGCAACAATAGATATTATAATACAAAGCTGTGGACAACAAATAGCCGAGAACATTATTGTATGTGTCACATTAGGAACCATTGTAGTTTGAACTAAATTGTGATCAAAGGACGGAAACACAGCGTGGCGGGAGGTAAACTCCATGTACACGATTTGGTAAATATATCATATCCCTGTGAAGTTAAGCTCGAAGGTTATGAAAAACAGATTTTATGATAATTGTGAATCGTGATAATGGACAACAATAATAATTATAATAATAATAATAATAATAATAATAATAATAATAATAATAATAATAATAATAAACAATAAACAATAATAACACTGATAGTAATAATAAATACTACTACTAATAATACTACTACTAATACTAATACTACTAATAAACTATAATAATAACAATGATAATAATAATAAATACTAATAACAATGATAATACAACTAATTATAATAATAATAATAATAATAATAATAATAATAAACAATAATAATAAACAATAATAATAATAAAAATGACGTATACTTATGACTACAAATATATAGTTAAAGTATAGGTTACAGCCTTCTATTCCATAGTACTGTCATCTTCGCTTAGTAGCATGTAGGTCACATTCACTTATTGCAATCAGTTGATTTCGCATAAAGAATCACATTTTCCTAATATTAATAGAACATACGTGGGTTAGAAAGAGGTGACCTAGTATTCGACCATAAAACAGACTCAAACACTACTAAGGCCTATAGAATGTCAGATATAATAAAGCGTAAATATTCAAGAAAGGGTATATAGTTACATAAAAACATGGAGGATCCTATATGAAATTGACGTAGATTTAATACATCAAGTAAATTATCTTAAGCTTTATATTGTTACGTGTTTATGCTAGTGCGAAGCCTAATAATAAAACACAATAATCTTTGTGAAATTTAACAAAAAGACGTATTTCTATAGAAAGGTAGAATGAGGTAAAGTAGTATGGTTCTACGAATCAAATCAAAACATACTGCCATAATAATCCAAAAGTTAAAACATATAAGTCTTCAAAATAAAATGTCCTAACAAAAGTGAGTTCGAATTCACATGAAAAAGAAAACAGAAATTGATGATGTTTGTTATTGTAAGCGCCGTGTTGAATCAATTAATATTTCCATTTGAATTATGTATAAATTTTGATAACTGTCTTTGTCCAAAACGTAGTTTAGAGCCAAAGAAAGTCCAGGACAATAATTCCTTGAGATCAAAATCATTTGAACAAAAAATAAAATACTTAGTCCTCAAACTGGTCACAGCATAAAGTACTTAACTTCTCAATTGTTAAGGCACCAATGAAACTATTTATTTTAAAACATCAATAAGTCTCGATACAATGCAAAACAATTTCCCATATGTGGGTCAATCCTGTTGAAAAACTAGCATCTGGTTTGTATTCATAAATTCGAAATCTTTGCTTGGACACAAACTCACACAAGATAACTGTATAAACTATAAGAGAAAACTCGTGCATCATAATATATTTTTCAATTGCGAATTATATAAATTTGTTTGATATGCTTGTTCCATTGTATAGTATATGTAGTCTGAAATGAATAGTTTTTAGTAGTAGGAAACGCTTTTTTAAGGTATATTAGTATTGTTTCCCTTCCAGATAAAGCAGCTTTTAAATATACGTTGTGAAATGTTTCAAAAGTGAATTTGTATTTGCTTCTTGAATTTGTGTAACACATGCAGGAAATTAAAGTAGATTTCATTTGAAGCGCAAAGGGTAACATGTTTTTAAATGTTAGATTACTAGTATATTCAGGTTCGCTACTTATTTTGATTCCTATTTAGTATCCATCCTCTAGTCCACCTTTCATGTGTCTGATTTGGGGAATGGACCGATCATTTCCTTTTGTGAGAAAAGGGTGCTAATTGTATCATAACTTTACTCTATTTTAGCAGACATCATATTCTGAGAGTCTCTCAAAGCCCAGAACTTACATTGTCTAGTTCAAATAGCTAACGTTTAATCTGTTTTATGGTCAGTATAAACATCTGACTTGGATAACGAATATACGCAATTTAATAATGAGAATGGCACGTGGACCTAGTTTAACAGTCAAAGATATACCTGAGTAAATTGAGCATTTTTGTGAAAAGTAAAAATTGCTATGTGACTTCTTGCATACATTAATTTTGAGTTCGCATGCTATATTATCTGCGTTTATTGATTTAAATTATATGGTTTGTTCAAAGCAATCCCAGTAAAAATTTCCTCTTAAAAGTTGGACATGCAAGGGAAGGGTTATTTTTCCTCTTGGACTCAAGGGGAAGGTGAAGACATTTTTTGTCAATGTAATCATTTCATCAAATCGTTTACCTTCCTCTTGTTCCTAGTTGAAATAGGAATGTAACTCTTTATTCCTCTTATTACTTAAGAACAACAAACCTCGGTTGTATTTATTCATTTTACAAAAAAAGAAAAGATTAATGTTGCGTACACTTTCATTTATTCTACGGGCGATAACAAAATGTTTGGAGCTGACCAAGAATTGTACGATAAAGCAAACGTTTTCAGGTGCTCTTTTGTGTCTTCGGTTAACTTTATATTGATAGATTTGTGCAGTAATTTACGATACTGAACATCCATATATTTGGCACAAGTACTAGAGTGCCTCAAGCTAGTATATTGCATTAAGAACTACTTTATAAACGAATCATTTACACTTGTGTATTAGACCTTTTGGGATTGGGTTGAGTAAACTTGATAGTGAATGAATTAAGCAACTGTTTTTCCCGTTAGAAGGTATAGATAATAACGTTAACATTATGAACGTATTCATGGTGTCTCTAACGAATTGAAACCTTTAAAGAAGCAAACGAATGAACATGAAATTCCCAATTTTAACAATATATTTTAACGGCGCACCATCACTTTTATGCTATTTAGATCCATACAATAGGTTATATGTTTAAAAATACGAAAGGTTTAATATCGACCAGCGATATAAAAAAACAAAAGTTAAATATAAAATTGTAAGATGCTGCTAAAAGGAAAATATGAAGCTTCCCAATCAACCGGAGATGTAAATGGTGTACGTTGATGATAAGATGTGGTAAATAAGAGGCGGTATTTGCGTTAGATAAAAATGCTTTTAGATGATGTCATACAAGTTATATTTTTAAATAAAGATTTAGTACTTCCTTCAGGAAATTTAAAATACTAGTGATTCGTATAGAATCAGAAAGTTCCTTCATGTCATGTACATGATAGTATTTAGCACGCGTATGTTGAAGGTCGGAACACTCGATCATAAAGTGTTTAACAGTGAATGGTTCAATACCAGAAACGCACTCTGCTGGATCTTCACCTTTTAGTATGTGGGAGTGGGTAATGTATGTAAGACCGATTCTGATTCTTGCAGTGATAACCTCCTCCCTACGGATAGTTCTGTAGGAACGAGTACATTCTCCCAGAGTTGGTTTGATGGCATGAAGTTTGTTATTGACTGCATCATCCCTTGACACATGCCACTTCTGACGTAGATACTTTTTGATACAAGGTTTAAAATTAGTAAACGGTAATTCAAAATCCGATGGTTCTTGGGATCGAGCCATCTGAGCAGCCCGGTCTAGCCAACAGTATACTATATTGTAGGAGGTACTAATCTCCTAGTGTTTGACAAGAATATTGACTAATAATGGATTATCCATTTCTCCATTGTGTAGCTACTGAAGCACTTATAATGAGTCACAGAAGATAATGCTATTTAAAATGTTTTTATGTTCGATAGATTTCCGAGGAAGGTCTATTGTTCTGATTCCGCTGAAAATATGGACGCATCGTTTGGCAAGCGCACTTTGGTTATATATTTGCCACTAACAAAGGCTGCAGCAGCCTTTTCTTCAACCTTTAATCCATCAGAATATAATCTGGAGCAATTTGTAAACTCGTTGAGAGGATCATGATCAGAGTTCAGGAATATGACAGGGTTTGTCTCAGATTTATTCCCATCGTGTAACGTAAAAAGACAATTTAGGCTGCTTAAGGAGACAAGGTGGTGTTTTCGAGACAAACGTTTTCTGAACTGTAGAGAAATTACGTTTGATAATGTCAAGGCCAGATGATGTTCTAATTCCAAAAGAAGGTATGGCATTTGGTTTATTTCCATACAAAGTTTTGTATTTCGGTTGAAAAACCAGCCGAAAAAGCAGGGTTCCAAGGGTTTGATCTTAACTTAAGAGCGTATTGTGCATAAAGCATTTCTCTGCAAAGCGATAAAGGTGGTTAATTCGCTTCCGCCAGAAGGCTTTCACATGGAGATGTATTAAATGCTCCTAGAGCGAGTCCTATTTCTTGATGATGAATTGGATCAAGCATTTTCAAATAGGACATCCTAGCTGAACCATAAACAATGCATCCATAGTCTAGTATGGAACGGATAAATATAAATATAAAAATTGAGGAGTACTTTTTTGATCAGCATCCCAGTCAGTGTGCACAATTACTTTATGTAAATTTAAAGCTTTTAAGCATTTAGCTTTCAAATTCTTGATGTGCGGAATAAAGGTCAGTTTTGTGTCGAAGATAATACCCAAAACTTTGTTTCCCCAACAAGTGGAATAAGTTTTCCGTCCAGAGTGAGTTTAGGGTGATCATGGTGTCTTCGCAACTGGCAGAAATGCATGCATTCTGCTTTCAAGTTTGAAAATTTGAAACCATTTGTTACTGGCCCAATTTCGGATCTTGTTGATATTTTGTTGCAATTGTCTTTCAATGGTATGCATGAGCTTTGATCGATAACAAATTAAGAAATCGTCAACATGTAATGAGCAATCCACACCGGGAGCTAAGGTTCAATTTCTAGTAGCATAAGAAACCAATTATTTTTGAAAATTACATTTACTGCCAAAAAAACTAGCCATATTCAATTTCCGTGGTAAGCATACTGGATCGACTAGTTATAATTGGGGTTTGAATGGTTCTGTGGTTAGCGTGTATACCATGGTACCGAAGGGGTGTGGGTTCGAATCATATCATATTTCATCCTCCAAAAGCAATGGCATTTATTAACCATAATATGCTGTTGTGCCGTAAAGCACCAAAAAATAACACCAACACTATTCATTGTCAGTTTCAAGCTTACCACGTGTATCACGCCCATTAACTATCATTGACGAAATGCATGGCCACCTTTATCATATATAGATACATACACTTTGATTACTTACTTGCAGTAATAATTTGTTCTGTTTGTTTACAGAAAGATGCCCAAAGTCAGAAAGTGTTGCATGTTTCTTCTGGTAACCCTATTGACTGGAATAATCTCCGGTAAGCAATGCATGCAACTACATTTTCTTTATTCTTGCTAGCATATATATATATATATATATATATATATATATATATATATATATATATATATATATATATATATATATATATATATATATATATATGTATATATATATATATATATATATATATATATATATATATATATATATATATATTATCTTCCAGAAATCATGACATCATGACATGACCTGCTATAAAACTCTTACAATGTGTAAGTCCTGAAACTAGTTCTATGTAAGAATATTACTTTTACTAATCATTCTACCTCTACTGACTTTACAACGTAATATTAATAACAGTAATAATGCCCATATCTATATTAGTTCAAGGACTAATCACTTATATCGGATTTTCATTGTACATACTTGTCATTTTCAGGAGGTACAGCAACTATTTATAAATCCGTTTGTCTCGAGGATTCCGTTAAATTATTTGAACACGTCTCGTTAGCCAATCACATAATAATGATTAACCACATTCATGGTAACTCATTGAGGCAAATTGGCAGATGGTTTATAAATGGTTCTACCATTCATTCTTTTGTGGATCAACGATTCGAGAGAATAGTATCTCTTGACAAAAATGGTACTATTTGGATAAGAAAGGTTCAAGATGCCGACGAAGGGAAATATACATTGATGTATGAAAAAGATACTGGTACTGTGCATGTCCGGGACGTGGAACTAAATGTGATGGGTTAGTATCCATTCATATTAGAGTTGTCTGGTCATTTATCCGTCCTTATGTACGTATCTACATATGTGTGTGTGTGTGTGTTTGTGTGTGATTTCATGTGTATGTTTTGTATCATATTTACCTCATGTACAGCTTCCTTGTCATCTGATTGATAGTTTTACATATTTCATTTTGACAGAAATTAATATCATTTGCGAGTAGAATAGAGCACATCATGGTAACGTTAGGAAAGCAGCTTCCGTATCATTAATATTCTGGTTATTAGCCTGTTGTTTTTTTACAGTAGTACAATATCGTGAAGACCGGCAAATAAATCATTATGCACGAGGACAGGGTGAGGCAGTTCCATGCCACTCCATCCATCTCAGCAATCTTCCCTTTAGTATCTACGTTTGAATTTGTACTAATAGCATTTCATAAATGCTCGTGAAGATCCGAGGCCAATACAAAAAACTCTCGTCGGGGCGGATCGTATTCGTTTAAACTTTCTCTCTGAAAATATTTTTTATTATACGTACTCATAGAGATGAACATCTCTCTCGGCTTGTCTGTTACCACACTGTATCACTTATAGTTCGTTTATTTTTTCTAACTGTTGCTCCAGAACTGTTAATCACTTGTAACGACGATGCATAATGTATATAATCCATATTACATTTGGTCACATTGCGGATTGTTAATTGTGGATTGCTTGGTATGTCTGGCCTAGCGTGGCCTGTCGTCCACCTAAAATATTGAAACATGTGTCTTCATTTTTCGTCCACATATTTCTAGAATGATTTGATATTTAAATAATTGCGTATTGCAGGCAGATGTTCGGATGTCCACTTAACAGCCAGGTGTTTCGTTTGAGTTATTGGAGCATGCTTATTTGTATATTCTGTCCTCATTGATAATTTTATGCAACTGATCATTCAAGGTGTGACTGCATCTCGTCTGTTCTGTTCAGTAGGTTAAATAATAATAATAATAATAATAATAATAATAATAATAATAATAATAATAATAATAATAATAATGAGGACTTTGTATAGCGACTAAACTTTAAAAGCTCTAAGCGCTTTACACCACCAATAATGATATGACTACACTACAGAACAACAAATGACAAAAGCAATGAAATTGGAAAACATAAACAAACATGCTGAAAATATATAAGATACAAAATATGATTAGGTCGCTAAGTTTGTCCCTGAAATCGAAACAGGTGAGTCTTGAGAGCAGTCTTAAAAGGCACCACTGTGTATGTGTGTCTAATTTCAATGGGGAATTCGTTCCACATCGCCGGGCCCTGGCATGCAAACGAGCGTTGTCCATATGACTTTGTTTTCACCTTGGCAACAATGAGTATACGATTATCAGAAGAAGAGCGTAAGGAGGCTGGATAGGTATGTTAGACTGGAGTCTGTCATTGAAATATAGTACACAGAACAAATTTTGTGTTTGATTCTGTATCGAATTGATAGTCAGTGTTGGGTACAGAGCAGTGGTGAGGTGTGTTCTGATCGAGGTACTCTAAAGATGATCCGTGCAGCTTTGTTTTGAATTTTTTGAAGTTTCTGGAGTAAATATTGTGAGGAGCCGGACATAATTGAGTTACAATAGTCCAGTCTTGAAAGTACTAATGAACACACAAGTGTTTTCGTGGCATCAACAGAAAGATATTTACGAATCGAACTGATGCGTCTCAATTCAAGATATGCAGCCCTGCAGATGTTCATGACATGTTGGTGCAATGTGAGAGTACTGTCTAGAGTAACACCTAGATTCCGTTCCGTACTGACTGTGAGAATTTATTGTTGGTGTTGCTTATATTTATTGTCTGAGGTAAAGGATGTGAATGAGAACGTCTTTGTGTTGTGATCAGAATAGCTTCAGTTTTAACATCATTCATCTGCAGCTTGTTACATGTCATCCATGATTTCACATCCGAAATGCGCTTCTCTACTCCATGGATGGTAGCATCAACTTCAGTTGGGTGGCTAGACTTGTATATTTGGGTGTCATCAGCATACAATTGGTGCGACACTGGGTGATGGTATATGACACTTGAGAGCGGCTGAGTGTACATAATAAAGAGAACAGGTTCAAGAACAGATCCCTGTGGAACACCAAAACATATGTCAACTGGGCTGGAGTGTATTCCATTTGCTTATAAAATTTGTGTCATGTTCACTAAATAGGACTTTAGGCTATAGTCTGATAGTCTGAATGCCAAGTATATGCTGGAGACGGTGAGGTAATATATAATAGTCTATTGTGTCAAATACTGCAGATAAATCCAGGAGAGTGAGGATTGTAATCTTTCCACTATCCAAAGCGGAGGGAATGTCACTATATACTTTCAGAATAGTAGTTTCCGTACTGTGGCAAGGGCGATATGCAGACTGTACATTGGTAAAAGGCCTGTTTGAATTCAAATGCGATACAAGTTGAGTTAGAACAACCTTTTCTAAGATTTTTGGCATGAAAGGGAGATTAGAAACTGGGCGGTTGTTCTTTAAATTGTTATGATTCAGGGTTGGTTTTTTTCAGCAGTGGCTTTACGATGGCAGTTTTGAAAAATGATGGGAATTCCCCTGATGAGAGAGAGATATTAATAGCATCATTTAGTGAAGGCAATATTGGTTCTAAGCACTCAAGCAGCAGTGATGTCGGAACTGGATCAAGTTCACAGGACTTTGCTGCACTTTTCATCACGATTGTCCGTACTAAATCTATAGAAACAGGTTCAAATGCTCCTAACGCTTGTCAATGAAAATCTGCATCATACCTGTATGGTGACGAATCAGTTGCATTTGTGCTGTCAAGCGAATCTCTAACGGTTTGAACTTTGTCATTGAAGAAATTTGCAAATTGGTCTGGTAGGTCTAGTGGAGAGAAGGTCGTTGGAAGTGGTGTACATTTGTCCCTTTACATTAGTTTGTTATCTCGAAGAGCTCTTTGCAGCTGGAACTCTCCGTGATCTTGGAAAAGTAGTGGGATGATTTGGCTAAATGGACTATGATTGTGATGGTTCTACTTAGCGGCTTCGTAGATTTGTTTATGAATAGTGAGTCTGGTGGAAAGTCAAAGCCTCTCTGCTTTACGGCGATGTCCTTTACCATTGCGAAGCTGGTCCCGAACACTGCTATACCAAGGAGAACTGCATTTGGCGGCTGGGACATGTTTTTCAATCAATGAACGCAGGCAGTTATCAAATTGTTCCGCTGTTAGATGTAAGAACGTTGTTAGGTTTTCTTGGATGTCATGCATGAATTTGGTTCTATTTAACATGCGGTGGTTTCTCTTAGTAGCAAATATAGGTGGAGGATTAGGGACTGATACGTTCAGATGGCATACAATGCAGAGGTGATCCGGTGCAAGTTCGTGGGATACAAGAGTTAATTGCAGAATATTATCATCAGGTCTATAAAGAAACCAGACTAAAATGTGACCAAGGTTATGGGTAGTTTGCTTAACTGACTGTTTAAGATTGAAAACATGAATGGAAGCTAGGAGTTTTGAAGTGTTTGGTTTACCAGGACAGTCATAGTGAAAGTTGAATTCTCCAAGAATAATTAGGTTGCCAACTATCGAATTTCCATACTCTAGAAGATTTGGAAACTGCTCCAAAAAGAGAGATTCAGTCAGCTTGTTTATTCTACTAGGAGGAGGACGGTAGAGACCAAACAAATGGACTGATCTTTGTTCCAGTATGAGCGTTGTTTGGACTAGTTCAAACAATGTGTGGTAGAAATTGAATGTTGTGTTGTACTTGAGGCATTTGATCATAGAATTCTTTGTAATTACAGCAATTCTACCTCCGCGAGAGTTGTGGGGGAACGACTTGATGGAGTAATCGATAGGTGTTAAATCCGCACACTTACATTCATCACCTACATAAAGTAACAAAGTTTCTGTCAGGAAGAAGACGTCAATATTCTGGTCATTGATAAAATTAACAATTTATGTGCGCTTTTCCGGTGATCCGACTGATTGAGCGTTGAATAATGCAATACGTAGTTAGTGTCCCTGGGACAGCGGACACAACGGTTGACGATTTAAGAGGAAAAAGAACCAGGTTATTGAAATTAACGGCAGAATTAAGTTGTTTATCCGTTACGGGAAAACGGGAGATAACTGGAATCCTTCTTCTTGTTCTACGCCGGTCGGCTTTGAAAGAACGTTTCTTTGAGAAATGATGAATGAATTCCCAGTTCGTTCAGTCTTGAGCATGATGTAGTATCTAGAATCAAGGTGTGGTCATTGAATTGAATTAATGAGGCTTCGTCGTAGTGTAAGCGGTCAGGTGACGGAGGTATATTAAAAAACAAATTACGTCTCAACAGCGGGACATAACAGCTGAGAAAAAATCTTATTGCTCTCGCTTCCAACACAAGGAGATGAATCAACACACGCGAACGGAACAGCCAATGCATGACGAAACACTACAATGTAGACGATGACAGAAAACAAGCACAAATATCACAAATATAGTACAAAATCGGAAGAGCCCACTTTCAAGCAGTCCATATTAAAATATAGTATACAATCACAGCTTCACATATGCAGGGTCGGATTAATGCATAAGCTAAACAAGCTACATCGTTGGGTCTTACAGTCTGAACTCAGCCTGATAGGACCTTTCAAAAATCAAAACTGTTTAAAACAGCTTTATTCTCTTTAAACCATAAACAAATAAATACTTTACAGCTTAAAATAGCTTAGGTCATGATCATGTCTAAACCCAGTCACGTGCATATGTAAATATATTTGTTTATTAATTGTTTCCCATATGGATAGTGCTATTGTATGCAGCTTGCATCAGTATTTACTTTACCCACTTCTGAGTCATGTTCGCCTTAAACAGAATCTACATTATGGCTTACTACATGTTTGTCTATTTCATTGTTTTGAGTGTGCTTGATTTCTTATTTCATATCAATCTTCTACTTTTCGTATAAGAATTTATTCGATAACCGCAACATTGATCCAAAAAACAATGAGAACTTCCTTTTAAAATTAAATGAATGTTGTTAATTATTAATTCCTCTCGAATTATATGTGCTTTTAAAAGTACAGTATTGAACTCTCATCAAATATTTATTTGACTGATCGTGATATATATATATATATATATATATATATATATATATATATATATATATATATATATATATATATATATATATATATATATCATCACACTATAAGCAGCATTCCAACGGATAAAACCACCGTTTAATGGTAAAAGGACTGGAATTATACTAGAATCCTGCTAAAGATTATGTTTCATAGTGACCATGTTCTTAAGTGCACTTTAATAGCCATGAAATAAGCTGGTTCTTGCTCCTTATATATATATATATATATATATATATATATATATATATATATATATATATATATATATATATATATATATATATATATATATATATAGATATATATATATATGTGTGTGTGTGTGTGTAGTAATTGGGATTTGATTGTCTTACATCTCAATCTTAAAAGTGTTCGCCTTCTACTGATGCAAGTTATAATTTTGTTTCTAAGTGGCACCAAGTAATGATTGCAAGCCCAGGATTCGACTTGAAGATACACATATGTTTGTTTTTCTTGATGGCAATGTTTGTGGTAGACCTCCGGCATCAGTATATTTGCTTGGATATAGCGTAAGTAAGCCTATTAGCAGTTGATTGCTCTTATATTATCACGTTTGATTCATCGTGAATCTATATTTGGTTGTTGGCAAATTTCATAAAACAAATACATATCACAACACACGCCTGGCCGCTGCCATATTAAAGGTAATTGTTTAAGTACTTTGGATTTTTGTGGATATTGAACTGCATAACATGTATGTCTGGATGAGTGATTTCTGTTAGATTTTACTGGAATATGTTCCCATTCTTCAAGTTTTATAACATGTTTACACGTCAAATTTGTTTGCAAGGCATGCTTGTTGTTTAGTATTTACGGATCTTTCTTGCCCCAAATATTGTCCATACAAATCCATTGCCAGCATCCTCCATGTGTATCGACATTGGTGACATGGGTATGATATAATACAGAGTCTGGTCGCCAGAATCAGTGAGAAATATATTCTTAAGATATTTGAAGATACATATCACTTACCTAGAAACGTGATGTTAGCTTACGTTGATTGGATATTCATCATTGAGTTTTTAACGTCATTTCATGTCCTTGAATGTGTATGTCTCTACCGTGATATTTAAACTAAATCTCATTGCTACTTTATAGAGATTTCTATACAAGTGATGTTAAAGTGATTTCATTCTACTCCTATTATACCGTGTATAATTTATTACGTTGACGGCGTGTATTGTTCAAACAG
This sequence comes from Unio delphinus, assembly GCA_029339505.1. Classification (NCBI taxonomy): domain Eukaryota; kingdom Metazoa; phylum Mollusca; class Bivalvia; order Unionida; family Unionidae; genus Unio; species Unio delphinus. The sequence continues at coordinate 9,407,664 of JAQISU010000122.1, read as the reverse complement.
AGAGATGATTCAAACAGTTTCTAAATGCGATCAACAATGATGCCCGTAACAATTTAGGCTTGTTTGAGACAATTTTATTTTTGTACTCAATGATACAAACTTTCCCGGACTTGTATATTCATAAAAATCAACACTATATGATTGTATGATTCAGTTAAGAAATATATTTAGTAACTTATATGCGAGATATGTCTCCTGTGTTATTGGTACAATTTGGGAACTAACTCGATGTACAATTGGGTTGCACGTTAAGGCAAATTATGGCTGTGTTTTGCACATTATCCATATTATTACTTTATCAGAAGGTAGCATGCATCACCAACATCAAGCACAGTAACACATTTGAAATTATAATCGGGTATTTTCTTTTCTGCGTGTCTGTACCTAGATAATACAGTTTAGAACAGTAAAATGTTTGATGATATTGAGATACGTTCTTTATATGGACAAAACGTTGTGTCAAACGGAGCTAAGTCTTGCCAATGAAGAGTCCTTTATATAAATCAACTTAATAGGAATAAAACAGTAAGCGTCTATAAAGCTGTTCATCAGGATTTAGATTATATATTTGTGGCAACGTGTACATACAATGAGTCATATGTTACAGAACCTTACTGCGATAGAGGTACAACCAGGAAAGGAATCAGGTCCATATCATGCTTGTATCCACGGTCCTTCGTTGAGATGCGCTAGTGGATTTAAGGCAACCAACTTTTGCTCGTCGTTCAGAAGAGACACCAGTAAGTACCTTTTCTCAAATGATATACCGATGGTAAATGTAATAATGTATGAAATTCTCATACTTAGGTAAAATGCTAGTTCGACTTGTATATATTTGTGTTTGTTATATGATAATGCTTGACAGACACATAATTTTCACTGATAACATTTAGAGTTTGCAAAAGTTTTTAACAAACACTCGTTAGCTCCAGTTGTATTTTCTACATTGCATTTGCTTAAGGTGTTAATTCCCTACTCCAGTAAGAATATAATTGATCAATTATATTTTACAATTCCCCAATGGGAAAACTTTTGCTTAGACACGTGATGGTGTAGAACATCTGTATTGATGCAGACAATTTAACACATACATAGTCAGGTAATGAAATTATGAAAGCCTGTGAGTAATTGGTGAAAGAAGCTATATTTTCGTCCCTATATCGAATATACAAACAACAACGAACAAGAATTGTTCCTTCATCAGTTTTTAAATACTGCACTCATCATTATAGATCGAGTCGCCTCCACGTCAAATAATAACGTTAAAACGCCAAATATAAGAGCCCGCCCCACAAGTCTGTGATTCCATTCATCGAACAATGTTCCAGTACAAAATCCTAATTATGTTACCCCTAAGATAGTTAGCTCGGTGCAACAGCTGAAACTTGAAATTATTTATGTTAATGATTTCCGGTATTCCAGATATTCCACGGGGAGACGTTACCATTCTAATTAACTGTTATAAACTGAAACGGCCTACATGTTATCAATTACATCTACACACGCTTTAAGAAGTCCGCCCATCGACATCCTAATACTGACTACTATTTACTTTCTAAGATGTTGGCATTCGATGTGTGCCCATGTAAGATATCTCGGTTGGTGGATGTTCTTCGTCCGATGTGTTTATGTAGCACAACACGGGAGTGGCAGTCCCTTCTGCACTTTAATGCTGAGTCTTGTGTGTGTTGGAGCTACATCTTCCTCCTCTAAGATCGCTTTTGATCAGCTAGACAGGATAGCTTGTTCTCGCCGGGTTTAACACCAATGATCAGAGCATGTCGACAATGGCTTTCATCTCAGCCAAGTAGAGAGATCTTTGAAGTGGATATGTAGGCGCCCGATCTTTATTTGCTCCAGATACATTTCTTGATTAAAGAAGGTCTTTGGGGAACTGTCAGTCACCAATCAGACATACGTTGCGGAGCCATCTGATCTGACGTTGGTGGAGGAGTGCAACCATGTTAGGAGTCTTGTCACGTTCAAACACTTCTTTGTTTGCTACTCGATCACTCCAAAATGAATCCGATTATGCGTCGGACACATGTCATGTGAAAGGCGCTCACTCCTTTATATTGGGAGTCTTACAGACTACAGATTTCACTGGCATACAGGAGTGTGCTTAGCACGATGGCACGGTACATGAGATAGTAGTATTCATGGTAATCATGCTGGTGTGCTACACTCTCTGCCACAATCTGGAATGCGTTTTTGATGCATTTCCAATATGCTTGTGGTGCCCAGTTCGTAGTTGTAGATGATCCTGTTTGGAATCTGCTTTCTGTGCTATCACGTTTGCTTTATTTAGTCTGATGGTCAGTCTAACCTCACATATGCTTTAGCAAAGATGTGCATCAAGGGCTGAAGCTCAACTTCTGTGTGAGTGGTTATGTCACCATCGTATGCGAAGAGGATGCCTGTGATTGTTGTGTTACGCACATTGATATTTGCCTTTAGTTGTGGGAGGTTGCACAGTTTGCCGTCTGATCCCGTGTGCAAGTTGATCCCTTGTGTAGATTTACCAACAAAATGCTTAAGAAATGCTTCTTGGCTGTGACACAACCCTGTTTCACACAGCTGCCAAGGTAGAAAGGGTCTTACATTGAGCAATCCTACATCAATGTGTCGTTTAAGTCATCGCGGTAGGACTCGATAATGCTTAGCAGCTTTGAAAGGCATTCAATCATCGTCAAAATTGTGAAGAAGAGTTCCTCCATGCTGACCAGATAAAATGCTTTGGTGAGTTATATAAGGACCTGCAAGAGAAATGTGTTGTTTTCAGCCTTTTGTCTGTCATTTGCCGATGAAGAAGATCTTTACGATTGTGGATCTATCTAAACGGAACCCACACAGGGACTCCAGATACACACTGTCATCTAGCTTTTGCAGTATGCTCAGGATAACGCGTGCGAGCACTTTACCCACGATGCTGAAAAGGGATATACCCGTATAGTTATTGCAGTCAGTTTTGACGCCTATGATTTTTGTTCTGGGTTACGATGTTCGCGTTTTGCATGTCTTGAGGCACTGAGCCCTCTAGTCAACACTACCCGAGGCGGTCGTGCAGGTATGTGATCAGTACGCTGCAGCCGCATTCGATGACGTCTACTGATATGGAAAATATTTCTGGGGATTTACCTATTGCCTTCTTTAGTTCTGTCCGAGTAGGTTGCTCCTCGTTAAGTTTGGCCACGTCGATGAGGGCATCGTTGGTCACTTGGTTCTTTCTGGTGTACTTTTCAGAGTAGTATTCCACCCAGCGCTCCATATGTTTACCCTTGGAATGAATGACATCGCTTGCAGCAGACTTTTGTAATGCAATCACTTTCTTCGTGCTACCAATTGCTTGTTTATGCCATAGTGCATGCCTCTGATGTGCCCAATGTTTGATGCTGCCTGAAATTTGTGACATAGCAGAAACTAGTATGTTGTGGCGCACTGTCGTATTAACGTCTGCACTGGTAGACATATATGCTTTTAGAGTCATATGGCGGAAGTGCCGTTTGTATTCTTGATGAGCTCTGCTACGCTCGTCTATGTCAGACATGATAGTGGCAAAGTTAGCCACAAACCTGTCACTGTTCTTTGATTGCTTCGTATCAAGGTTACGTCTGGCTTTGTTGTACGCAGTCTCACTGATCTGATCCCAGATGTATTTGGCACTGTCGTTCGTAAGTTCTGAATCATACATATTGCAGAGGGAATACGTTAATTCCTCAGCCTTCTCTGTATATGACGTCTTGCTTAGCTTACGTCAATGCATGGTATATTTGGCTGAACCTTCATCTTGCAGCTCAACGGCGAGTGATCAATGTCACAGTCAGAGATGTGGAAAATATGATACGTAGCAAGGCGTTCATGGCATACCGTCTCGTAATGAACAAGTTCAGTTGTTGCCAGTGTTTTGAGCGTGAATGCCTCCAAGAGTCGTCATACTTTGGCTTTATCAGAACAAATAAATCGGTGATGCAGAAAATGTGGTACCAGCAAATCTCTTGGAGTCACTGCCCGTTATCTAAATAGGAAGGCCAAGAGTCATGGTCAACACCCACAGCAGCACCCGGAAATATCAATTTCTTATCCTTGGGAGATTTGTCGAGTTAATTCGTCGTAGTGCTCATTATTGGTATATTCGGTTATGCTTGTTGTGTAACCTTAAACGCTGTTGTGTTTGACATACCCCGTTTTGGTGTGGAGGCTGTGCGATAACACCCTTTCGTTTCATTGTTGGCATGGTTATATCATCCCTAGCGGAGTTCCCGAAAAATGTCGTTCCTTGACATACGAACGTGTAGTTTCTTTGTCTGAATGACCCGGATTATGTTAGCCCTGTCTCCAGTAGTGCAGTGATACAGTTCGCCGTTGAGGACTTCAGTCTTTAGAACATCGCTTATTGGAGTTCATCTGAAAGTCCAGTCAGCATGTTCCGGATTTCTTAGGTACCTAGCTTGGGGTTTGAAAATATGCGTTTTGGGTATCGTTTTTTATTTCTTTGTGCAATAGTTGCAGTCCGCTTTGATATTTACTCGTGTACCTTAATACTTTCGCACACAGTAAGGGCTACGAACTATAGTGAGAATGCACCTGATTGTCTGGGGACTTCCCAGCTTGAAGCGGGCGATAAATGTCTAGTGAAACCTGTTGGTCTCTCCCATCGTCGGAAGCAACTCGTGGTGTCTGACTCTATGCCAATCGAGCGAGGACTTATAACCGGTAAACTGCTGCTTTTCATGTAAAGCAAATCATGTTCAGTTTGATATGAACAATCACTTGTTACTCTCCACGTAGCTGATGAATTCAAGTGAAAGTGCAAGCCAATACGTTATGGCACCACCGACGTCTTAGTACTTGCTAAATGATATTGACAACGAAACCAACTCATTTTAAAGACTGAGTCTCCGGAAGTTATGTTAGGGTATACTCCCTTTGCCTATACCATCAGAGGGTATACTCGCAAGACGACGAAGTTGTGAACGCAGAGTTTACCTGCTTCTAGATGGGCGACCACCAGAGGGTAACTAGCCACATTTGCCTGAAGCATCTAGTGTTGAGCCGCCAGAAACTAGACTGCCATCCATTCTCCAGTTCGTTTAAACAAGTTACGCCTGGCACATATAAGCCAATCGTGAAGTTGAGTTGGATTTGATTGTCATTGGCTCTATCAAAAGTAAGATATGTGCAGCTGCGCGATGGACTTGGGTGCTACTTTTTCACTTCCATCTCGATGATAAAAGTCCTTAAACTAAATATACTCATATTCAGTGCAGATATCAATTTATACATTTAAAACCAAGATATCTTAATGTTCTAAATTAATCCTATATTATTTGATATTTGCTGCAGTGAAACGTACAAGCTTGAATACCCAGAAAATCTATGCTTTCGATTACTATCGAACATCAACTATCAACATACAAATACACGTTTGAATGATTATGTGGAAAATCTTGTCCTATAAACTACAAGATGTTTGATTAATGTTTATCTGGTTTCATGAATGGCACACATAGTTAAACATTCAAAGCATTACAGTAAATTCTTATAATAAATATAGATAACATTCATCATACATTGATAATAAAATAAAAACCTTTATAACTGCATGATATTGTGTTTGTCTATCTTAATACATAGCACAAGAAGGTAATACAGACCAAGCAAAATACAACCTGTTTAGGGTGTTTTATAGTTTAAGATTGTTGTCAGTATTTGTATTACAGTTACTACAACAATCGATTTATTTTATATATCAATATATCATTTTGTCATGATTACAATTTATGTTTGTAGTAGATGACAAATTACTACCAAGGATATCTCTAGTTCCAAACAATATTCCGGATAGATCAATAAAGCTGCAGTGTCAGTTAAACGACATATCCGCTTCGAAAGTCCGTTGGAGACGCAATGGAATTCTAATACACAACAACCCAAAGTATTATCAAATGAATGACTCCCTGATCATAAGGGAATTGTCTAATGATGACACATACGACATTTATACTTGTTTGGAGACCGACGGCCGATTTGAGAGTGATCCTTATAGTATAGAAACGAGTGAGTGATTACGTTTATATGTTACATTCATTTTTATTTCTTTCTTTTTGTCATCCATTTTTATTTCTTTCTTTCTGTCCTTCTTTCTTTCTTTGTATATATCTTCCTTGGTCTTTCTTTCATTTGTTCCTGATTATTGTGTTTGGTGTTTCTTTATTTGATTTTTTTGTTTGATGCCATCTTTGTTTCCTCTTTTTCCCCACATTGTTTCCTTGTTTTGTTTGTGTGTTTCTTTGTTTATTTGTTTTGGTTTGCTCGTTACATTGTTTTGTTTGTTTTTTGTTTGTTTCTTTGTTTCTTAGTTTATTTGCTTCTTCATTTGCTTTGTTTCACTTTGTTTCTTTCTTGCTACGTTTATTTCTTTGGTTCTTTCTTTTCTTTGTTGTCTTTCTTGCTTTCTTTGTTTCGCTCTTTGTTTCTTTCTTTGTTTCTCTGTTTCATTGTTTCTTCTCTTGTTCTCTTTTTGTTGTTCTTCTTCTTACGAATATCAAACATTTCCACAATCGATCTGACTACATTCGGCTCTCATGTAATAATATTCAAAGATGATGTAGTAAATTCCTCTGTTTAATATATGCTTATATCGACACAATTAATTTCAAATCCATTGGATGGGATCAATTGTTCTAAATACGTATATCTAAAAATATAATTGAGTTGAAATCACCACGAAAATGCGTGAATAAATATATATATATATATGTATATATATATATATATATATATATATATATATATATATATATATATATGAAACAAAGTTTTTGAATCTATTTAAGTAAAAAGGTAATGATACACACATATATATTATTCAATAGTTTTGTCTCAATTCTGACCAGAATGTGCTTATTGACTAATGTTGCTTGAAGCAGCATTTCCTTTGGCATATGATCTACATCTAAGTTAAGAGTTGTGTCAACTGTGTGTAAAATATGAAAGCCGTCACAAGTATTATATTTGCATTGGCATGGTTTTAGAATATGTACTAAAATGTTTGATGTGTGAATTAGGTTGTAAATATTAAAATTAAGTTTATTTTATTTAAATATGTCTGTAAAGCACATGAGAAAGAAACACTTAGGTTTAACGTTTTCTCCTAACGTGTAAGGAAACGAAAATGCCATAGTATGTTAATAACGTAAATATTTAGAGAACGATCTTATTTAAACTGATAATTACATTGATTTATAGTGTTTCTTTCTATACGTCCTTTACTGTCATTTTGCTGCGTTCAGATTGTTGTAATTTCATTTTATTAGTTTGGAAGGATATGATGATTATATTGCTGTTAAACTATGTTGTCAAAATATATTCATGTTGTCAAAATATATTCTTTACTGAATGATAGGAATTATTATAATCAGTAAAATAGTTAACTTTGAATACCTTTTGAAATATTTTGTAAATAATAACAAGGATAATATATGCAGATAGTAAAATCAACAGCTAATCTTTTAAAAAATTCATCTGAAAGCCAACCATACTTTCATATAACAAATGCAATCAATATATGTCTGAATAGAAGACTCTAAAGATTTCAAACATTGTAATATATATATATATACATATATATATATATATATATATATATATATATATATATATATATATATATATATATATATATATATATATATAATGGTAAAAAATGACGTACACTAGAAATATACATTCTGCAGAACATATAACGACTGTGACCGAATTTAATCATATTTATTTGTATGCAATATACAAAGTATCTTATTGAAGATGTATACATTTGTGTCATTAAAATAAGTATAACAAGGATACATGAGTACTTTAATTGAACACATAAATTAAATGTTGGACTGAAATATAAACTTTCGTAGCACCAGGAAATGTGACTAATCAACAATGAATAACCGTTCCTGTAATTGGTTGCAAGAAACAATATATGCCAAACATGCATTACGATTGCGATGTCGATGTCCATACATATCGCTAAAGGTTAATGATGTTGTTAATATTAGTATATAACACTTTTGTTGCGAATGTAATTGGGAATATATAAAATGGATTTCTTATATAAATGTAACAACTCTTATATTAATTAAAACATAATGTGTCACATTATACTGCGAACCATTGAAATTATTGCATCAAAGTCAATAAGCAAAGGTCTTTTTTGCAATGGTGTGTTTGTTTTCTACGATCTATATCAATTCTTGTATTAACTGCTTACTCTTTTGCTCAAATATATAGGGATTGCAATGAAACATTATATTAACCTTTAACTAAATTAAAGCTAACGAACATGGTAAGAAACAAGACTGGTTCATTTCGATTTCATTATTAGTGTGTGGTTATTTTGGAATAATAGACGCTCTTCTAAATATTATTCGGAAACTAATTAGATTTTAGTCTTGATTTGCATCATTGTAATCATATTCTGATCCTCAGCCTGTTGTGTTATTACACTGGAAAGTTTATTTATATATGAAATGCGCATTTCAACAGTTTCGTTTCGTTAGTATGGCATTAAGACCAAATTTCTGTGACTCATTAGATTTGTTTCAGTTTGTTTTTTAATGAAGATCATTTTATATCTATTATACCATTTCACATAGGAACATAACTACATTCAATACGTCCTCATCATATTATTTTATTTGACATGCAATATACTTTTTTAACACATAAATAACTTATTGTTATCCTTGCTTTATAATGTATAGTCTCTTACGGCTCTATGATCACACTACAATATAATAAAGCATAGCTAACAGTCTTTGCAAAACATATACAAACGGTTTAATTATTAAAATTATCAAAATCTGAAATGAAATTACATTATCTTGATACAGTTCTGTGTTAATTCGAATGAAGTTCTTAATAATTTATACTTGTTCAAGGTCATATATATATATATATATATATATATATATATATATATATATATATATATATATATATATATTTATATCAGATTTGTAAATGGACTGGTCCACCAAGAATCGCGACGTTGCCAAGAGGGCTTTGCTCCAAACTCCTTCACATACAACGAAATTGCATTATACAATTAAAAATCACAATCTTTTTTCACTTAAGAGATAAAACTAACTTGTTTGCTCGCGAATAGTACCTAAGTACAACCTGAAACACTTAGCTTTACAACAGTAACACACGAAATGAGGATGCATCCAAAGAATCTGATATCTCAGTTCTCACGATAAATGTACCTTCTATGAAGGCTATCTTTTTGAAATATAACTAACATTAATGTCCTTACATCTCAATTATTACCGATCTCGATGGGAGGTCTCTGAACTCATTTAGAACCGTTAAAAGCCCTTGGTACAATGAAAACGTAACCCATCGTAATCATACCATCTTGTTATTAAGAATATTATTAGAAATTGCTTCACATAAAAAGTCATATATTTCTAGATTAAACGTAAGTGTTCTCCATTTACAGACCCAGAACACAATGCAAAATCTAAATTATATTCGGTATAAGTTACACACAGGAAACAAATTTACAAAACATTAACAGCAACATCATGTACTAGGACTTTCAAACGTTATTAATTTAAAGAACACCCCACTTTTTTAAGAACATTACAGATGTATGCAACACACCTTTTTCTTTCTAACCAAAGACATAAATAATAATAGCATTCAAATTATACAGAAGGATGTATTATGAGTATACACAAATGCGTACGCTAAGAAAGATAAAACTCTTATACCCGTGAAAATTCGTCTGTGATTACATTTATGTTTTCCTGATGTGATGATATCCTGCATATTGATGTTATATTCTTGCAAGAGCTTTTGATTTTGACATGTGAAAAAAGGAAATAGCGATCAGTGCATACAATAATCTAAGACGGCGGAGTATAATTAATATACACCTGTATAGTGTTATAGAACTTAAGTTAAAGCAAAACAATCCTACTTGGTTGTGAAATAATTTCGCGTTTGCTTTTATTTAATAGGTTTAGAGAAATAGACAACTGAGTGGTTTACAACGTTTTTGTCTCTCTGATGTATTAGTCCACTAACCTCTACATTACTTGCATCAGCATACATCTGGATTAGTATATTGATATCTGGAGATTTAAGAACAGTTCCACGTTTGTGTATATCCGTTAATTTCGCTAACCTCTCCTGACATATGTCAGACAAACACCGCCTGGCCTTCATATTTAAAAATGTAATCCGCGACTCTGCAATTCAGGAATATATTGAGCAAACCTTCCAATACTATCCAGCATCAGAGGATTTGTAGTGATATACGATTCTTCACTATTTGTCCTAAAGTTTTTACACAAGCTCGGAAAAGAAACTCATTTTCATTTCATTTAAACTAATTATCACATTTATCTCAATTATTGGAACACAGAATATTTGGAAAGTTTCCAGGCGATCCTTAAACGCAGGAATGTAGATGAAGAAGTGTTCATACAATATGATATAACTATGTATTTATACAGTTTAAGCTGAGTTGCGAGAGACCAAATTTCTTTGGATCTTCCGTAAGTGTGAGATGCTAGACTCGTTCAAAGTAATCAAACTTGGTGACCTATTTTTCATTCACAGTTCTGTCAATAGAATCATCGATTTTTTTTGTATTATAAATGAGTACGTTTTGGGAATACGTTACATTTCGGCTGTCAGTGCGCATATTAAAATAAATGAGTGGTTTCTGCATCATAACACACATTGAAGGTCAGTTAGTGTTACTTGGTAAAGTCAGTCATCAACAAGTAATCGATTTCCTTTTTACAAACTTACTGCGAGATAGAATTCATACTAAACATATCGGTGATATAATTTGTCACATTCATGTTAACTGTATTTGGATAATAATCTATATGGGAAAGACCTGAAAGTATGGGAAAGAGAAACAGAACGTTACACTAATGTTAGTGTTTTGTTATTTCCTGATGACATTTACGTTTGAATACTCTGAACGCTATTTCCTGACATTTTGCACGAGCTCTTGATAGCTATTATTTACAATCATAGCATAATCTTGTACATATTCTCAATCGTCCACAAACAATGTGTCCGACAATAGATTCAAAAATAACTTCAAAAGTATCGAACTTACTCCCTTACAACAAACAACAATAAGTGAACACGTTCCTTCCAATTTTATTTGGAATAACAGCAAAGTATTTTTATCACACTTTTGGAAACCGGATGAAACCTCGCCAATGCCCCCTGGACTTAAACTGTTATATACCTAATTCATTCATCACTTACTGGTAGATCAGTGACATCAAAACTATAACCTCTAACAGATTATACTGAATTAGGTTGACCACAGCATATGCAGAACGTTATTAGAAACGTTATTAGAGTTCTAATTATAGTTGTAATATCACAATTACGTAAAGGAATTATCCCTTGAAACCTGGTCGACGCACATTGTACCAAATTTGAGATATTTAGATATGCGTACAAAGTCAGTTGTCATTATAATCATATAAATATCTTTAATAATTCTTTCAGATGGAACATCTTACATCCAGTTCACACCAAGCATTATGATAGTAAAAGAACATGATATATTGGAAGTGGTCTGTTGTACCGACTGTTTTCCCCATTGTTCAGTGGAATGGAGTAAACTTTATCTGTATTCAGGCCACACACAAGTTCTGTCTAAAAACTATACATTGACAATAACTAACGTTACAAGACAGATGTCTGGGAATTACTCATGCAAAGTTCAAAATATTGTAACTGGCACATCTATTGAAACCTCTGTACCATTGAGCGTTTACTGTGAGTTTAATGTTATGAGTAGCAAGATTGTAGTTTATTTTGTTTTGTTTTTTGAAATTATTATAATTATTACATTCCGTTTTTGTATTATTATTAGAGGTGGTGGTAGTGACCGATTTAGTTCCTATAACGTGAACAATATTTTGATTGGAGGTTTGTGCAAGCAATCAGAATCACTTGTTATTATTTAGTCTCCAAATGAATACACATAAAGTTGTTAGACGCGCTAATTGATTTACACTGGTATCAGTTTTACATCGTTGTTTGATATACCTATCTACTGCGTATTTTATTTTGTTTGCATCAATGTCATGTTCACATTTAAAGAAGTGCCATCAAAACAATTACCCCATACCTTATTGCAACATTGTGTCATTTCATGCAGCTTAGCCATATTGTACTCAGTCCCCACAAAGCTCTATCTTAAATATTGTGTTATTATGGCCAGTCCTCTTGTTGATGAAGTATCGCATTATCTCCGTTATGTTATAATGTTCTTTAGATATTGTATATAACTTCTTCTACTTGTCAGACGGTCCAGATACATGTTTTCTTAACACATCCAACAGCATCATAGAGGTGGATGAATTTGATTCCATAACAATAGTTTGTACGGCAGAGTGCTTCCCACCATGTCTTATTAACTGGACGGAAACTAATGCAAACAACCTAATAGGAGATGCTGCATTGACGTTAGTCAACGTGTCAACCAATGCTTCCTACAAATGTATTGCGAAGAATCCAGCGACTGACATTCGTACAGTTTCACAGACTATCAACATATATGTTAAACTTGGTATGGATATATTTGCATAGTATTTATCGTTATCTATAGTAAAAACATTTTCTATTATGGCTTGTATATGTATTTGTTTCCACTTTGCGCATTTGGACATTGATAAACATCACAGCTTCAAAAACCCATGAATCAGCCAGTGATTTGGATTTAAATTTGGTTATCGCCATAACAGATTTACTCTCCCCTTTGGCATCGTGAAAATGATAATTGATTTCCAAATCTATTCTGCATCGTGATATATTATTAGTGAAACAAATAATTCACGTTGATTAGATCCAATCACATTCTTACATATCGCAAATACAAAATTTGTAAAATTGTTGCGCTTGCGGATGTGTCAAATATTACAGATAGACTAAGCGCTAATATCATCAAATATCTCAGTCGCTTCAGACGTATACATTTAGTTAGAGACTATATTTGTCTTGCACCGTATTATATATTTTCTTTTTTTTATATGCTTGATATGGTTAACTTGCCCCATTTCAGAGGTTAACAACATGATAAACAATTGATCAGTGTTTTCTGGAAACGCAACGTGCATTCGAACGAGACATCGAATGTAGTCATTTCTGCATAATGTTTAATAACACAATAGTTTGAAAGATTAATATATTTGTTATATATCTCTAATTTCCTTTAACATATTTTGAGAATCAGTCTTATTGTTTGTCTTTATAGGATATATGAACTCTTTAATATATAGTATATTTATACTCACAAGATGTGACTTTCGATATAGTTGTTTCAAATTCTTGGGAATATATATATATATATATATATATATATATATATATATATATATATATATATATTTAAATGGTAAGGCCCGTACTATGAACTGGATTGCTAAATCTTCATCGGTTATACCAGGGTGAAACGTCTTGCTTATAGATAACTTCTACGTATCGACCAATTTAGCACTGACTACCTAACGATCTGCCATCATCGTATATACATACCGTACCACAAGTCAAACATGTGTCTGTCTGCTATTCAAAAATCCATGAATTTTAGACAGCACAAGCAATGATGATCTGCCTGGTTTGTATCTCCTTTGCATTTTGGTGTTCTCATATACGTCATGACATCTATTTCCCCATGACTGATGCATTCTTGATTATTGATGATAATTATTCATTGCTGGAACATAGTATGTACATTGCTTGCTAAGTCATATAGGATATAAATTTAGATTTGTATTAGCGCTGCAACAGACAAAACGTGTCAAAATCGTAATAATGATACTGGTACTAGGGTTCCTCTACCTTAGATCTGAACTTCCGATATTCATCAAATACGTTTCAAATATGTCCATGATAAAGATGTATGTGTCTGTATTAACGGTTGATACATACGATGCAAGCAATGCATCAAGGCATTGCAACACAATTATACATTTATGATGGGATTTGACAGTAGGTTATGAAAGTCTCTCCTTGAAAGGTTGAACATTAGATGTAAATTGGCGTAAACAAATAATACATAAAACAAGCCCGTTTAGGTTTGTAACGGCAATCTATATGAATTCTTAAATAGTCAAATCATTAGTTATATTTAATGAAAGTAAAACCAATATTTCTAACTTTTACAGACGAAACATTGATTCCAAAGATAGGCGTATACAGACATAATGTGTCGGATTCTTTGGTAGTGTTAAAGTGTCATTCATTCCGTAAGCCCAAGGGAAAGTTTAACTGGATGGTTAATGGATATCGGGTAAAACACAGTGATAAATATTCACCTGACAATGATTCCCTGTCCGTAAGACATTTAACAGCTGCAGACCAAAACAACTCGTACACATGTACAGAACCAGGAACTAAACTCCGTAGTGATCCATTTTGGATAAAATCATGTAAGTTAATGATTATGTGTTCATTTATTTTTGAAAATATAATGCGAACAATCAACTTTCAAATATCTTGAAGTGCTAATTATTTTCCACGAAATGGTACGTAAGCGCGTTAAGTATATGTTTTCTTGTATGATGCATCCATCCATCCATATCAGTTCATAAGAATCCAATGCTATAATTGATGTTTTGATTATATGAACATAATATCGAAAATATTTAGGTTACTGATCTATGATAAGATATGCTAAAATATAAGTACCGCTTACATTTCTATGTTAATCTGGCAATTCGCAGTTATTCGCTTTTCAAATGCATTCAAAATTGGGATGTTTTAAATGAGATAATTTGTCTGCATGGTATGCACAAATTGATTTCAAAATGCAATTAACGATCAAACAAACTCAACAGTATATCGCATTACCAAAACCCATTTTTATATCCTGCTAATGCTTGTCGTTATACATAACAGTGACAATCGTTTGTGTAATCCTTGCAGCTGGACCTACCTCCGTGAAGTTCAGTCCAAAATACTTGGTTTTCAAAGAACAGAGGATTAAATATAAGCTGCCTTGCAGACTGCTTTCCTCTTTGCTCATTTCATTGGTTTAAATGGGATAAATCTTCTGGACAAAATAATATGTTTTCTGAAGGGAATGCATTGCAGATAACTAATATGTCAAGAGAGATGTCTGGGAATTACTCATGCAAAGTTCAGAATATTATAACAGGGGTATTTAATGAAAGTACTTTATCAATGGATGTTATTTGTGAGTATTGTAGTAGCAGTGGCAATTTTAAATGTCATACTATTGCTTGTAATATTATGAATTATTGTTATTATTGTTACTATTGTTGTTGTTATTATTATTATTATTATTATTAGTAGTAGTAGTAGTAGTAGTAGTAGTTTCATTATTAATTTACGTGATATCTAATGAAATGCTAAGTACAGTATCATACAATCAGTTGAATACGTTCAGCCATATCCATATATTTATCGAATAGTACAATTAGGAATGATAAAGTTGTATTTCTTCAATATTATCAATATAAATAATAACTTATGCAATATCCATACATTGTTTATCATTGGCATATTACATTTAGAGATAATATTTGCTGTTTGATGTTTTTGCGGGAAATATTAAAACTTGTCCCTTCATATGCTTTCTGTGTGGGTCGATGTTCAAGTTATAGAAGTGCCACCAATACCTTCCATTTATTGCCTTTAGTCATTAGTAGTCTTACGCAATTTAGATATTACATCTGACTCATTCGTTCACCTTTCAGATGGTCCAGATGAAATTTTCCTTAATACATCTAACAAAATTATTAAGGTGGAAGAATTTGATTCCATAACAATAGTATGCACTGCCGAATGTTTCCCTTATTGTCTGATTAGCTGGACTGAAAACTATACACAAAACATCATAAGACGCGGATCAGACCTGAAGCTAGTCAATGTGAAAAGTGATGGTACTTACACTTGTCATGCAACGAATCCGAAAATAGCCAACGCCACAATTTTAGAGACTGTCGTCATACAAGTCAAATATGGTATGCTTATACAATACTATTTATGATTATGGTTATGGATGCTACACATCAACTGAAATACGAAGAAATATTCATTTAAACAATACGAAAGTCTCTAAAATGACATATCATAATCAATAATGTTTTGTTCTAGAACTCAGAGCCATCTAAGTCGACCAGAACCCGAAGAATACTTAAGTATATTATCAAATAATTTCTTTTTAATCCAGTCTATAAAAACAAATATTTTTAGTTTCGACGGCTTTGAGAGTTGGTACTGCTGAATGCAAAAAAGCAAAAACATGTTTATGCTGACATGATGGGGTGAATTAGTCAAATTGTTTCTTCACAAAGAGCATTGATTTAGAATTAAATTTAGTGCCACAAGAGTTTACGTAAACAAGCAATATTTGGGCGTGGAGTAAGATAACCCTTTTGTTTGTATGTGATTATTATTTTCCAGCTGCATAACAACGGGAAAATATAGTTACCTCACCTTTGCAGATGCAACACTGTCTCCAAGAGTAGTAATAGTCAAATATAATGCATCAGATTCTTCCATAGTCTTAGAGTGTCGTTCATACCGTACGTCAACAGGACAGTTCTCCTGGAGAGTTAATGGATCTATGCTAGTCAACAGCGATAGATATTCTTTAGACAACATGTTCCTTTTTATAAGACAACTATCAGATGATGATCAATACAACGCATATACGTGCACAGAACCTGGAAGTGGATTTCAGAGTGATTCTTTCTCAATGAAAACATGTAAGTTGGAAACATTGATTTTCCTTTATTTTTTTGTATCCATTAATTCTGTTTATTTGAACAATTTGTCTATAATTAATGACCTCGACACCATATAAAGTTTGTATCACTATCATAATTAATTTGTGAAGCCTAAAATTAGTGACTCTTACCATTTGAATATCTATAGAGATAGATAGAAACTTTCATCTATTGCCGAAAACAAACGCTGTTATGGAGCTGATATAAGAGTTTCGCTAACCTGAAACGGCAACTACCAGCCAAATATACATACACGGTTTCAAGAGACCATAGTACACAGAAACGTTATAAACGACTTTTAGTCACGGAAATAACGAAAAAGACAAAACATAGTTCAGCTTGAAAAAAAATTTCGACAGACCGGAATATAAACACTGTTTTAAATCTATCATCGGTTAGGTTGCCTGCCTCACACATCAATTTCCTCTCCAGGACCTAGATTGTTATAAAATGTTCTAGATCTGAAATAATATTTCGCGAGTTTTGCATGAAACATGAAACTCAAAGGGAAGTTTAGTAACGATGTTGATGATTCCAGCTCCGTTCGCGATGGCTCATACATCTTCTGCAAAAAATATTTTATTCACTCTCTAAAAAAGACAAAGATGTTATCCTAAGGAGGCAAATCATTTCCGAAAAAATAACCCATCTACTTTGCAAAAACTGATCTCAATGTACGATCGTAACCATTGGCCTTTCGTATAAAAGCTGCTGTGATATATACAAGATAACACACAGACCAACAAAACATCACCCTCTAACGGCACAAATAACACTCTACTCATGTACCTTATACATCAGGAAGTTATCACAGCTTGCAAGGATACATTGGATAGTCGACTTAATCCATCACCTCCAACCTTGTGTTTAGTCAAACGTTTAACACATGTTCTAAGGTTAAACAATTTTGTATTTGTCCTACAAATTAATAGGACTGAAATAGACACCAAATTGTATCTTGGTTTGCCAATATGTTCATGAAAAGGCTAGAACACAAACTTCTTTACTAGGCAACATATATAGATCTCTAAGCGGATGTAGAGTCATTGACAACATATAATCAAAATGGTTCGAAACATGAGACAACTTCAGAATAATTTTTAAACTGGCCAATAGCGTTCACCCTATGTGTATGGTTACGTCGGAGAAATCGAACAGGTCCTGACCGGTTTCTTTCTCTATATACAATCTAACCCTTTAAAAAGAAACAAAATAAATGACACCGAGGAGGCTCACAAAACTAGACTCTTCCACAAAAAAGCAAAAACTCGTCCCATTCGCTCTAACGTTCCACCCTCATGATCCATTTCTTTAACATATGATACGTATGCAGCGGCAACAAACTGATTCGTTCGAATTCTCAAAGTTATATTTCAAGTATTTCTGATTGATACTTGTCCTACATACACCAGTATTAAAGGCCATTTGGTACGTTTCTAAATTGTTACAATCGTTTGATAACTTCACAATGAATCTGAAGTTAGGATGTTGAATTACTAATGCAATCTGTCTTCTAACACGCCATTCAATATGTAAACCAAGCCATTGGTATCAAATTGAATAATCAAATACACTTTCGAAACAAAATCAACCAAAAAATATCCAACCACAAGTCGAATGGATATTCAGTCTAGTTTATCGAAATGTTACCGATTTAATCTAGCCGGATGTGGCGTGGATAGAAGCTGATTACATACACATAACTATTGGCATAATTATACCAGCAAATACAATTTCTTTACCATCGTTCGATAACTTCATGATGAATCAGAAGTTCGGATGTTGAATTACTAATGCAATCTTTCTTCTAACACGCCATTTAATATGTAAACCAAGCCATTGGTATCAAATTGAATAATCAAATACACTTTCGAAACAAAATCGACCAAAAAGTAACCAACCACAACTCGAATGGATATTCAGTCTAGTTTATCGAAATGTTACCGATTTAATCTAGCCGGGTGTGGCGTGGTTGGAAGCTGATTACATATACATATATGTAAGAAACGATACTGGATATTACAACTTAAATATAATGGAGTCCTTAATGAACAAAATCTTATGTTTACGTTGCGGTTTTATCAAATCTACTACATGTCATTACTTTTGTGCACGACACAAATATTGCGCAAATAGCTGCCCAATTAATTACATTTTCTGATTTCATTGTCTTCAGTATTGCTTTTATTAACTTATTCTTCTTATTATAATTGTTATTATTATTATTATTATTATTATTATTATTATTATTATTATTATTGTTATTATTATTATTATTATTATTATTATTATTATTATTATTATTATTATTATTATTACTAGAAGTAGTAGTATTTGTTGTTGTAGTAATAGTAGTATCATTATCGTTAGTGTGCATTGTCTAGACACGCAATTATTTCAGCTTCTTTCCTTCAGTAACTATTTGCATAATTATACCAGCAAATACAATTTCTTTACCAAGCCATGTAGCTGACGCTGATCTCTCGCTTACAATTTATTTACCAAGTCATGTAGCTGACGTTGATCTCTCGCTTAGACACAAGAATGCGTTCGTCTGCTATTTTGCCACTACATTGCATCATATCATTTGTTGTATGTTACTGCAAGTGATTAAAATTAGAAGGAGTTAAGAGTTTGTTTTGTTTTGAATATCAAAGGTTCTTTGTATCCCATGAATAAGAACTTGTTTACCCATAAACGTTGACAGACGATATTAACTGGCGCCCGTTTCATTTTTGAATTCTTTGACAATATAGTTACTTGAAAATAATTATTCATTGATATGAGGTATTGCTTACACTGTCTGAAAGTATATACTTCATCAGCAGTAAAAAGGAAGTAAATTGATTCTGCTATTCCGATTCAGCCACTAGAAACAACAACTACTTAACTTTAGCTGCCCATGAATTTCACAAAGACTATAGTTATTAAATTTTATAACAGACAATACGTCAACAAAAAAATCACTTTACGTGAAATCAACAGCCAGGTCCTTTATGTACAAGTTAAAGAGATGGTTACAGGTTATGATTTTATTCCCAAAATATATAAAACTTTCATTTAAAAAGTCCCTAATATAAATAATGTTGTGAATGACTTGTAATAGTTTTAAATGTCACAATTTGCCACAGTGACAAACTCCTATTGCCTTTGAATAGCCAATGTAGTCGCATCATCCAGAGGTCAATGAACACATTGTAATTCCAATGAATAACGTATATAAATTTGCAAACACCAATCATCTGAATTGATACAGACACTATTATATAGGTGCATATGAAATCAAACACATGTCAAAGCACACAAGTAAGAAACGCTATCTATAATCGATGAAATGCGCAATTCTAAAGATCGACGAGAAACAATATAAAATTAATTAAACAAAGTCCCGCCCTTTATGTTTGCTTTGTCCTTTATATGTATATCTATCTGTCTCTATGTCTTTCTATCTATCTATCTATCTATCTATCTATCTATCTATCTATCTATCTATCTATCTATCTATCTATCTATCTATTATCTATCTATCTTTTAATTAAAGTTTCCAACATAGATCTACATTTGAATCTAAATATCCTCTATCCAAATTAAAACTTGGTTATGTAAAGTCATTTGGGATGTATCACAGTAATAAGGACTGCAACGATATAAAATAGATCAATAGATTTTATAATATAGAACAGACACTGATCTTTATCATATCGCGCATGTATTCACATTTTAGATTCGCTAGGAACATATATCTATCCTTACTGAATTTTATATCATAATTGTTGAGCTTCAAATTGTGCAAAATTGACGTTTAGATATTAGCGATGGAATGACTGTCATCTTTATTTTCACTTTCGTAATTTAAAAAAAAAAGAATTTATAATTTCAAATTGAATTTGTCAGGGTATTTACAAGACTATTATGCCAAACAAGATATTAATGTTAAATGGTTTATGTGATGCGATTGAATGGATAAAGAAAGTGTAGCAATTTAAAGCTGCCAATCTGTGATTCAATTTTGAAGATTAAGTATTTAAGAGGCGATGGATTGTATGTCTTTTGGTTTCCACGAACTTGTTCTCTTTGCTGAGAGCTTTCAACGTTATATTTTCCTCGATTAAGTTAGAAAAATAACTTTAATTTAATAGTATCAAGCTGGAACTCAAATGACACTGAGATAATCATAAACCTATATCAAAATACTTATAATACTGTACGTAACACGTATGGCCGCTTACAATACAACAATTCACCCTATCCAGAAACATTCATTCTGAGTTTGAGGACTATTGTATTTTCAAGGGGATGCGGTATGCATGAAAGCCACATAATAGGTACTATTGGTATTCAAGATTGCATCAAATCGGTATATATGCTGTACATTGTTTTTTTAGTTTTGTCATTAAGCTAATATTTGATAGGAACAGTATTTTCGTGGAAAACCAGATAAATAACATCCAAAAATAGAATCAATGATTTAACCGTGAACAATTTACTATTAATTATCGTTTAATCTTTGGATTCGATGTATTTAATACAGAATGAGATACTACATCTATTATCGATCGTTCGTTTCAGATGGTCCAGATGAAATTGTTACAAATAATTCCGAGAATGAAACAGAAGTTTATAAATTTGGTTCCACGACATTGTCCTGTTCAGCCGACTGCTTTCCCCCTTGTCTGCTTAGATGGACTTTCTCAAATAGAGACACAGTCACAGAAGGTGGAGAACTGACGATTCTTAATGTGACATCTAAAGTTAGTCTCACATGTCATGCGTCAAACCCAATAAATATGAATGCAACCGTATATACACTTACATATATGTACGCTGTATCATTGGTATAAAGAAGATGTGTACATGTTTAGGTAACAGAAACGATGATTGCCAAGTTTCCTTTTAAAAAAATATTTTCACAAGGAGTTGTATATTATCGATACAGCCTTGCTACTCTATAAAGTTTAATTATGTCACATACACATGCAGATATATGTCCTTTAAGCGGAGTTAATATGTGATCCGGTCAAATGTTTATGGATCGAGTGAATTAACTCCCGACATTGCTGCAAGATTGTTTTCTACAAATTGGACATAATATGCATTTCCTTCATGTTCACATTCAGATTTGCAAACTAATAAAGTTATTGTTTTCGTTTTAAATTTCTAATTTTATTCACATTGATTAAATCAACTTAAGATGTAACTATGATTTAAACATGAAGTATGTGTTTATGAAAAAAGTAAAGCACTACAAACATATTTACTTCTCCCACGCAAATTACGCTTTGGCATTCGTTCACGTACCAGCATGTGCACATTAGCGTGGAATAAAAATGTAGCAAAATGATGAACCAACGAGAGGTGATTAAAATATTTAAATATATTTACAGTCGATCTAAGCTAATAACCTACTTTAATTACCATTAAAACCGACGATAAAACCCTCCCTCTGTCTGTCTGTACGTCTATTTCTGTCTCTGTCTCTCTCTCTCTCGTATAGGGAGTCGTATGAAACAAGTAGGAAAACCATCGCTCGTACGTTCTGGTATTTTCACTATGATTGTCCAGAGAGAGAGAGAGAGAGAGAGAGAGAGAGAGAGAGAGAGAGAGAGAGAGAGAGAGAGAGAGAGAGAGAGAGAGAGAGATTATGAACATTGTATATATATATATATATATATATATATATATCCAAAGGAAGTCGAAATACGACCATATTCTTGTAATGTTTGTCTCACCCCATATTTCTGCTTAAGTTGTCTATTATGCATTATAAGTGAGAGGGAAACTATAAAAAATATTACGACGTAATTTCGAACCATGTTCGATTCAATTAGAAAAGGCGACTATTACTACTGTGTTATTGTTTTTTTTGGAAACAAAATTGACGATTAATGCCTAAATATGCATCATTGAACTATATGAATGCAGTTGAAAGAATGGTTATTCATTCGTATTATTGAGTTATGGACAGATCACACTTTGATACAAGTTCTTGGCATATGTTTGTCTCGAGTGATGATGGACGTGCGCTCATGAGAAATGTCCCGGTCCGTTGTGCAGCGTCTGAAGTGGATATGTAGTCCAATACGAGAGTAACAGTCTTTAATCATTGTCTAGTATGTGTTGTAGTTATTTTTTCTTACTCCATGATCACGTTTCATCAGCTAGCAAATGTATCTTGTCTTTGCTGGCTTTCAAGTCAGTGCTCTGAGAATGTCACCAACTGGTCCTGTCTTGAGCACGCTTTTCCCATGTGTTGACATGGATCACATGGGTTTTCATGTCGATCTTGCAGAAATCCTTGAAGCGGAGATGTGGCCCTCCTATTGACCTTATCCAAGTTCTGAATAAAAGAAGGTATTTGGGTATCCGTCTGTACTCAGTCCAACTCGCATTGCTAGCCATCTGACGTGGCATCGGCGGAGGAATGTGACCATGTTGAGAATCTAGGCAGGTTCACTCCAAGTGATCCCTAGTATGCGTCAAAGACATCGCATTTGAAAGGCGCTTCGTCTTCTCTTTC
The DNA here is from genome assembly GCA_029339505.1 of Unio delphinus. Classification (NCBI taxonomy): domain Eukaryota; kingdom Metazoa; phylum Mollusca; class Bivalvia; order Unionida; family Unionidae; genus Unio; species Unio delphinus. Next base: position 9,384,354 of record JAQISU010000122.1, on the reverse strand, counting down.
GAGGTGTGAAGTGAATCCAGGTTTTACTGGCACACATGCTAGTGATCAGCACGCAGGCATGGTACACGGAGATCTTAGTGTTCATGGTCAGAATGATGTTGCTACACGCTCCCTGCTTTTCAATCCGCTTGAGCTCAGCATCGAGCAACATATTGTTGGTGATGGTAGAGCCGAGGGACGTGAACCGACTGGCTACCTCAAGTTCGTATTTGTTGATTGAGGTACTCACGGTACCGAGTTCTGGGCCATGAAGTTTTCATTCTTTAGTTTGATCCTCAGTCCAAACCATTAGGTGGCTAGGGCATCAACGTCGGCGAATAGCATGCCCCTGATGGATGCTTCAGGCTCATTCCGTATTGCCTTTAGACGTGTCAGGTTGAACAATTTGCCGTCTGACTGCGCGTGCCGGAAGATATGTTCTGTGAACGTCCCAAAAGGCCGCTTGAGCAGGACAGCGAAGAAGAGCAAGGGGCCTAGGATTCAACCATATCTCATTCCACTGCGGATGTTCAAGGGTCGGACGTTGAGATATCGTACCACTCTGTACCTTTCATATCATCTTGGAAAGAGTCGTTCAAGCTTAGCAGCACTGGAGGGTTCCAGTCTTTTCATTGATTGTGAGAGGTCACTCTCTGCTGATAAGATCATTGAGTTCCATAAAGGCAAGGAAGAGGGATCAGTGTTGATGTATATATTACACCTGCGGTTTCCTGATGGAACACATCATTTTGATGGTGGACCAACCTGCACTACGACGCTGTATACACTCTGTCAGCAAGCATCTGCAGTCCGTTCAGGATGACGCATGCGATGACTAAAACCCATGATGCTGAGAAGGGATATGTCACAGCAGTTGGTTGCAGTCACTTCCGTCGACTTTGTTCTCGTACACAGTTGGTGTTTCTAATATACTGAGGACGTGCATGAAGTCTAAGGACTGGCATAGGATGACATGCAGGTGTGTTAGCAACAAGCTACAGCCTCACCTCTTAGTCCGATTGGGAGGCCATCCTTCCCTGGGTTCGTACCTAAGGACTTCTTCTCTAAAGCCTGCTTTATTTATGCTGCAGTAGTTTTACCGTCCAGTTCGGCGGCGATTGGAATGTTTCTATGGCGATGAGGACTGCGTTTGATCACTTTGTTCAATCTGGAGCACAGTTCTACTTGCACTTGTCGTGGATGGTATCGCATGCGGAAGACTTCAGTGGGGCTATCACTTTAATTGTGGGACCCAAACCTTTATATATGCTTTCGTACATGTCTCTGATGTTTATGATACATGATGATGACTGGATGTTCGGACAGAGCCAGTAGTGTTCATTGGCGCACTGCAGTGCTAAATTCTGCACTTTGCTTCTAGTAGACCTATATACCTAACGAGTTATTTGGCAGGATATCGTTTGTATTCCAGGTGAGCACTGCGATGCTCTTATGTGACTGACATGAGTGTGACGGAGTTGGCATCAAACCAGTCGTTGTTCTTTGATTGCGTCTTATCACATATACATGTTGATGTGATGCACATAGTCTCTCTGAAATGATCCCATCTCTGGTAATGCCGTTGTGAGGTTCGGAACCATCTTGGAGAGGATATAAGTGAATTACTCAGCCATGTATTGATATGACGGTTTGTTGACGTCGACGCGTGGTGTAACCTCCTGCATAGAGCAGTGCATCTTCTTTGACTGAAGCTTCCTTTTGCAGAACACCAGTGAGTGGTCAGTGTCGCAGTCGATACCAAGAGCAAACATTTTGCCACGAACAGTACCAAAAACGGGAGGTATGTCAAAGCTAAGACCCATCTGGGGAGAAATAAAAGATCTATCTGAAACTAAAATATGAGATTATTAAAAGCACTAGTCATCTAATTCGTTTGATATTCATGCCAGACCTTAATCATGACAATACAATTACAACGAATAATCCGGTAACTTAAAATGTGATTGTACACAACCATCCTTGGCATCTCTTACATTTAATACATCACAAACGAAGTGCGTAACACCATCGGGTGCATAGTAGGCCAATATGATGACTACTTCGATACAGTCAAACAGAACTTGTATACATATGCTACTAGAGCCAACAGTCTATCTAGAACAGCACTACCGGGCAGCTTCCAGGGTGGCTGAAATAGAAGCAGCCAGAGAATGATATATGTATATGTACATATATATATATATATATATATATATATATATATATATATATATATATATATATATATATATATATATATATATATATATATATATATATATATATATATATATATATAAACAAGTTCCTATATTACTTCACCAGTTTTGCTAACATAACCTCCGATTGGAATGCAATGCCGAGTGAACCATTTCTCTTGATACAACTTTTAAATTTAAATGTTAAATTCAGACATTATGCTCAATGTTTATTACATATAAATCCAGCTATAATTATCTCATTAAAAAGGTTGCAAATCTTGTTTTTGTAAACACCTTATATTCAAAATGGTTGAAGTTACTGTATTTGATTTTAAGTCTTAGTTTTAAGGAAAAGTAGAGGAGCAATCGAAGATAAAACGCACAAACTACAATACTGCTTATACTGTTATAATATATCAGATTTTTGCATTGCAGAGGACAGTCGTCAAAAGGAATCGTCAGTAGACAAGGATATAAAATCAACTGTCATAGGTAATAAAGAAGTTTCCCTCCATATATTCCGATATAAATTTATTGAAACATATGCATTTGCAGAAAAATGTGTCTCAATGGATTCAATGTTGTATATGTAAAATATATTTTTATAAAAGGTTTTCTGTCATAGTCTAATATTTATCTTTGAATATTGTCCAACCGTGAATCATAACGACGTTAACATGTTAATTAAATACTATATGGCATATTTATTATACGTGAAATTTTAATCATATATTTCGTGACATCACTTATGACTACTCCGCTAAATACGTGGATAAGGACAAAACATGTATTGCATAAAGAACAAGTAATCCACCTATTTATGCTCATATAAATTGAAGGACATAAATAATGTACAATTAGCGATAACACTATTTGCACCTATATCATTTTTCGGCATGTATATTAATAATTTATAGACATACGGTACCTGGTATACGCTGTACTAAGCATTGGAGGAATTGGGATGATTGTAGCTGTTGTTTGCTGTTTGCGGAAGAAATATAAACACTGGTAGATACAACTGTTTTTTTTTTCTACGCATGACAGAAACTTTCTGCATGAAGTAAAATAGAATGCATGAATATATTCTGACGTACGTGTTGTTTATCAAATAGGTTCATAAGTTTCGGAATTATTTCGATTGCACAGGTTTCATTCATTCGTGTTATTTGAAGAATTATATTTTTTTCTTACTGGATTGGCTAGGTGACATTAAAAGCTAACTTTAATTATTAGATTGAGTAGTAAGATATGCCACTTGGGGTATATTGAGACTTAGGAATGTAATTGGTTCTGGATTGTATATGTAAGGATAGAACTGATCAAGCAGAATCATTCGTAAGTAGGATAGAACTGATCAAGCAGAATCATTCGTAAGTAGGATTAATTCATTTCTATTGTTTCGTCATATGTTGAAATCATTATGCAGACATGTTTAATTTTTTGCTTAGATATTTTGAGAGGAAACATTTTTTGTATATGTTCCGGTGCAAATATGACGTGCTGGTTGGACTTTTATTTATTTGTTAATTATACAAAAGTCTTCTTGACAAAGCGATTTTGACATATCCGGACTGTTGGCTACCCAGATAATTCTTGGCTCAGAAATTTATTCTGATGAGATTGGACTTAATTATACCTTTATCATGATTATTTAGAATTTACTTATAATGCCAGCTATAGGAAATCAGCTAGTTGAGGAAATATTTCACAGCTTGAATAATGAATATTTTAGACTGAATTTATAATGGCTTTAGTCCAGAATATACGATATTATGAGCCATTGATATTCGAGTTATAGTGTTGCAATCTTCATTTTAAACACCTATCAAAACAATATATTAATTAATGACTTTATTCCTAATGCTGTTCAAGATCATCCCCATGTATGCCATTCAAGGATATGAAATGTAACTGGAGATGCATTGACAAAGGTTCGTTTCAATTATGTTATTAATGTGGGTGATTGCAATGATGCATTTAGAACTGTTTTATTTTTCAGCTCGCATGTAGCCAGAGTATCAAACAATAATATAATTGCACATGCTGATATAGAAGAAAGTCATCAAGAGGAAATCTTATCAGAACATTACTGGACAATTGTAACTAATACAAGAGGAAAATTTTACACTGCCCTAGAAAGAGATATTAATGAAGAAGCAGGAGGGTTAGTCGATCCAGCTCAATCAGTGCTCATGGAATTTGATCTAAACAAAATTCCAAAACACCATCATTCTGAAGAACTGGAAGTATACACCCATTCAATCCATTCAGATTCTATATATATAGACACCAGTTTCTCAGATTCTGTCGAACGTGAAGGATATCTTAATCCTATTCCTTCTGATCCTGCAAAATTCAGTGAAGATATCGATCCAAGATGGTCAAACAGCGTTGAATTTAGCAACTACCTAACTACTCCAAATGATTCAGATCCCTATGCAACTGATATATATTCTGACCCTTATTCTTCTGATTCCTACAAAGACAATAAATCAACCGATGGTTCGATACCTTCGTATCATGGGGAGCGTGATCAATATACCGATCCAGTTCGTTCAGATGCAGTTAAACGCGATACAAATAATGACAATTGTCATGCGGTAAACGTACAGTCTGCAAGACATCCCGATCGTATTCCTTTAGATGCAGTCGAAATTGACAGTTGTATTGTTCCGAGTAAAGCAAATGCTATATAAATCGTTATACATAATGCTCCAATAATTGCTTATCCCATAGATCTCGACAAGTAATAGAATCATTTCCTTCGGATAATGAGATTGTAAGGAACATATCGTTCCAATAATTTCAGATCCTATATATCTTGTTACGGATATCTGCCAATTTATCTTTGTCATATATATAAAGAAATGGAATGGACATGGCATTGTAATTGTGTTCCTAAAGATAGTTATATGACTATAACTATAACGGTGTCACAAGCTATGGTTTCGGTCATACAAGACGTTCTTAAAGCATCTTAAATTCTTATACATACTTAGATTTAGGACAATGTGCGGTAACATTTGATATTACTATAAAAAGCGCTATCTTTGAAAACAAATAAATTGTTTTTGTTGCGTATTGTATCAATTGTATCACTATTTTTGGCCCGAAAAGCTCTGATTGCATCTATTAGCATTGAACATTCGATTGGTAAAGAAACTGAGTACATTGTCAATGATATTCTTATAGTGACATATTATAGCAAAACAAAATGGAACATTAAACAGTTTGTTTTTAAATAAGTATCAATTATAAGTTAGCCAGTTATACCTGTTATTCATAGGAACTATGAGGTGGTGGGATAGACAATTATAATCAAGTATGTACTAGTTACTATCTCAATAAACGATTACTGCCGACACCACCATGTCTTACACCAACGGAAATCCAGCTTATTCAAACGAGATCCATATGTTGACTTACGGAAACCAATATTATTCAAGAAATTTTCCCATATGAATCCATCAAATACCATTTGATAACTTTGTAAAGCTCAATAATAATGATTGTCTCTCAATAAAATTTTAGTAACCCTGTATCCGTGAACTGTGAAAATGCAGCAAGAAACCGGAACATCTAAGAACATCTTAGCCACTGCTTGTTATATTGTACTCAATTATTGATGTATACATGTCATGTTAGGTCAGTTTGATAATGTGTGATTAGTATTTTTAACGTAGCTTTAAAAATGTGTCAGTCATATCGATACGATGTCTGAAAAGAGACAGTTTTATGGCGATGGGTAACACTGGTCAGAGCACATCTCACCACTGCTCTGTACCCTACACTGGCTATTAATTCGATACAGAATCGAAAACAAAATTTTTTCTCTGTGCTATGTTTCAATGACAGACTCCAGTCCAACATACCTATCCGGCCTCACCCATGTGTATAAACCAGCTAGATCTTGAGGTTCTTCTTCTGATAATCATATACTCATTGTTCCCAAGGTGAAAACAAAGTCATACGGACAACGTTCGTTTGAACTCCAGGGCCCGGCGACGAGGAACGAATTGCCCATTAACATTACGCACAAAGACGCAGTGGTTCTTTTTAAGAGAGCTCTTAAGACTTACCTGTTTAGACTTCAGGAACAAACTTAGCGACCTAATCATGTTTGTATCTTTTATGTTTCCAGCATTTTTTATGTTTTCTAATTTCATTGCTTTTGTCATTTGTTGTTCTGTAGTGTAGTCATATCATTATTGATGGTATAAAGCGCTTAGAGCTTCGAAAGATTAGTCGCTATACAAAGTCCTCATTATAATTATTATTATTATTATTATTATTATTATTATTATTATTATTATTATTATTATTATTATTATTATTATAACATATATTAAGGTATATGGCAGCATATGTGTTCACAAGAAAACAACTATATCAACCTGGTCACATTTAAACCTGCCCCTATGACCTTATATACCAAATGTGTACCAATAATACTAATAACAAATATTACGGTGCATGTTAGGCTATAGATTATATTGAAAACCGCCTACATCTGAAACAGAGCGGATTATTAGAGCATTAAGCATCCGGACTTATCCATAGCCGGAGGCTAACGGTATATGTGTTTGATATCTTTATAATTATCAGTTCTTAACCATTTTGAGTAAATGTTTCCTAATTGTATATGGGTTATATATTGCTCTCATGATGCTCATTGTAAATACTTTCTTATATTTGAACGTTATAAATTAATCTGTATGCATCATCATATCCAGCCATCTTTATAAAAATACAGTCTATGTGCGCGCTGTCATGTTTCATACATACCGTATAATATATGCCTTTCTCTAGTGTGTTATACACGTCTATACCTTTAGTAATGCATATGTCCGTGATATACCTCACTGTGTGTTTTCTAGCATGTTTTTGTGTTTTATATAGTAATGTAGATTATATGCATTTTTCCATTGTTAATATCCTCTATATGTATCACTGTCTGCTTGACTTTGTAGCAATTGCTTTTGTTACTTCGCAGGATTTGCTCATTAATATCGGTGTTTTCATGCCATCCTTATTTGGATGTTAGTCGTACCTTACAGTGCTATTGATTATCAGACTTGCCCAAAACAATATATAAATTGTAATACAGGAAGTTTTGGCCTTTCTATAATAAATGTGTAAATACATGAGTAAACAAAATAGTCTGAAGTCCAACCAAAGACACTGTCGATTAAAAACTGACATGCTGATATACATTCACCTACAGACACGTAGGAATTAAATCCATTTTTGCGTAGTTGGCTTTAATTAGTACTCTGTCACATGCATTATTGTGTCCATTTTAGGCATACTTTCTAGTGTTCTAATGAATATATTAGCATTCATATTGTTTAGAGTTTTAATTGTATTATTTACACATGTATGATGTATATCAACCTTAATAGTTGTTTATTTGCTGTTTTATGTACAGTGATTGTTATGATAAGCGAACGCTCATTATATACTTCCATTCGCAACTACACTTTCTTAGGCCAATACAAACAGACTAACACCATAACCAGTTATTAACTCCATGAAATCTCTCTGTGTGTGTAATGTTTGTTTTGTTTGTTTCTTATGGTTTAACGCCATTTTTAAGCACAATATAGGCCATATATGGCGATCAGTATTACTATTGGAGGAGGAACCCGGAAAACCCCCGGAAAGAACCACCGACCCACGAGAAGCTACCGGCAATCTTTCTCACATAACTACATTAACCGCATATTAGACTCGAACCCACGCAGACAGAGGTGAGATGGCTGTGATCCGTAACGGACAGCGCTTTAGACCACTCGGCCACTCGTGGCTCCTTGTGTGTAATGTAATTATTGTACTCATTTTAAAGGTATTCATGTAGTTCGTATGCATATATTATCGTAAAAATGATTAGGTGGTTAGCGTAGATTATAATCTTGTGTAAACGAATGCAGGCCCGCACCTAGGAAATTCTGGGCCCCAGGCAGCTGACAGAGATCGGGCCCCTTTCATGTTTCAAATATGTGCGTATATTTTAAGACGCCACTTGGGCCCCTGACAAATGCTATGGTTGTCCCCCACCCCCTAGGTGCGGGCTTGACGCATGTATGGAAAATAATATGTGAGTATTCATCGACCTTTTCAAAAACTTTCGCTTGGCCAATCACACATGAGTCTCGCCTAGCATATTTTAACTTGAAATGCGTTTACCATGTAGGTAATTGTAACAGAATTGTTACCGAGAGGAGGGTGGATTAAATGAACAATACAAACACAATTTGTGAAAGAAAATATAAATGTATGTAATAAATTATAAATGAAAAAAAATACAGATGTATCAACACAATAACTCACGCGCTCAACCCACAATTACACTCACAACCATTCACAATACATGAATAGAATAAATACACAGATACAAAGAAATCTCTTGGACTATACACAGATCCAAAAGATCCTTTACAAACGTTTTATTAACACACGAATCAATTATGATAATAAAACAAACGACAAACTATACTATCGCACGATGGATTGCGATAACTAGCACGAACATATACTTGTATTCAATCAAGTTGCTAGCTTTTATTGATATTCATCTAATCACTTGTAATACTAATGTGATTTGACATAACCATGTAAATATAACAATGTGTTCAATTGTCGTACAATTGCAACACACCTATGTATCTCCCCTGTATAACCGCACGATTCAATTCAACAGTTGAATCGCCTCCCAGTTTCCCCGAAGACCTAGGGTTGACCAATACTTTTACTGGCGTTTGCCCTTCACGGATCCACCACAGTTATACGTTCAGACAGCATACAACATCTACCAGAACCAACGGTTCCTCACTAAATGTCGACCCGGATGTTTTACAACTCTAAGACAGCTCCGACACTCGGACTTTTGCTTTCCGGATATTTACACGTCACGACAGATGTAGACAAACAGACAGTTCGACACACAGACAGATACTTCAATTCCGTTTACACAATTAAACGGCACCATCACATTCAGCTATTATACAGAAATGTTCCGCAACAAATCATAGATGTTCCACAACAAATCAGACGATATCAGACGTTTATCAAAAGATGGTATCAGATGTGTTAACAGCTACGGTATCAGAAACAGTATCAACTACGTTAACAGCTACGGTATCAGAGACGGTATCAACGATGTTATTAGATGCGCTATCAGTGATGTACTTCTACGGTATCAACGACGGAATCAGCTATAATAAACAAAACCAGACTAATAATAGTTGTCTCAAAAATAATCTAAGCCGTAGATTACGATATTGCATTTAAAGCCTAATAGTGACTAGTAATTTCAAATATTCCACGTTCATTGCAATAAAGGCATCATTATACGAAATGATAATCTGAATAAAATTCACAATAAAACGAAATGTAAATTTAACACTCACCCTTTTGGCTGGAGATTGCAAGACGAGTTTATCTTTTTTTTTTTTGGGGGGGGGGGGGCACCAGACAGATGCCCCCTCTCCCTATTGAAAAAACTAAAAAAAGGTTTTATGTGTATGTGTGTTCCCCCGATATGTAGTTTGGTATGTTTTTTATGAATTTCCATTTAATTTAAACTAACCTTAATTTTTTCCCATCGGGATTATATAATAATAGGAAGATATTTTTATCCTTAGTGTTTCTCTATGACATTCCACCCGAACTCAAAGGTCCATCATGGGTGTCTGTCTCAGTTTCTCAAAGTTAACCCTGGCTAGGGGTTTCCTACATCCTGTGTATGCTATTTGTGTTGTGCTATATGTGTGTTGCTATATGTATTCATATGAATACTGTATATTTTGTAAGGATAGCCATTCTTGGCAAATTTTTCCAGTTTTTCTAACCATATAAATACCTCTAAACGGTATTTATCTTATTATATATGTTTTAGTTTCATTTAATTAATATATGTTTTAATAATTTTGAATTTGGTACAAATCATGGTGTCTTAATTTTAAATTATATTGGTTGATACCAATCTATTGTTTTACTGTTTGCTATATTATGTTCCATGTTTTGTAATTTCCTTATTTATATACTAGATCACTTTGATCGAAATGGGATTCGTACAATTTCTTTATTATTGTTTGCACTTCACCCCTCTCGATACTATTTTGTGATCTTTATTTATTTATAATTAAATCCTTATTTTATTCCAAAAGATTATTTTATATTTCCCTTTAAACGGGCTTTCTGTGTAGATTTTCGCAAATCTCCACAGAGTAAAAATCATTTCTCACCAGTGATTTTGTATGATAGCATGCTTATTTTCAAGAAAAAGAAAAAACGAGAAAAGGAAACAGATCTTAACTATAGAGCCTATCTAATCCGTGAGTTGTTTTGTAATGTGTATGTCTCTAGGTGAGCTTTATTCCAAACTCTTTCACGGGCCTGTCCACTTCGCGTAGCGCCATGTGATATAGCCCCGTGCTCTCATTGCTCGTACTTTTCTCCTCCTGAGTTCCCTGAACCCTCCTTATCTAAAATTTTCCCCATAGTTTTTAATTGGACCGCATGCTATCATATACTTAATAATAAAAGCTGATATTTCTTCTAAAATTGTCTTTGTAAATTTTCCATCTAGATATAAGAGTTGTATGTTGTCATATAATTGTTTTTTTAAAATATTAGTGACAATTTTGTTTCTATCAATTTGAGTTATAAGACATTCCGTTATAATATGTTTTTTTGTAAAAGAGAAATGTTTGCATAGTGGACATTTTGGCGACACTGCGATCATACGCCGTCGCACTGCTATTTCCCCTGTCAACCATGCATCATGCATGTATTTGAACAAGGTACTTTTGATTTTAATGGATCTGAGTTTGACCCAATTTCCCCATGCCCTTTCCCAGTTAATATTTATGTGTTTTTGTTCTACCTTATTTTTGTCCTTATTTATTGTGTTTTGTGCTAGCCATCTGTATGTGCATTTTGTATCAGTGTCCCAAAATACCTTTACATCTCTGTATTTGAATAGTAAATCTTTTATTGATCTTAATTTCCTTGGCACTTCTAATAATTTTATTAAGTTATTATTCCTATAGATGTCGTTTCTCTGCTTCATAGAGAAACCAAAATAATATATGTAGAGCCCATGCCAAGGTATCTTTGGCTCCACTTTAATCTCCTTAAATCGATTTAAAATGTTGGTGCATTTAATTAGGGTGGGGTGGGGGAGACCTAGACCTCACCTCACCCCCTCCCTATATAGAGTATCTTTGGTTGTGTAATGTATTTTAAAAGCCCATAAGTAGTTAATAATCTCGTTATCTATATTTTTAGTGTTGCATTTTTTATGTCTACTGTTTTTAATTTGTAATTTAAGTGCACATACATATAGTTTTTTGCAACTTGTGCTCGTGCCATTAAGCATATTGGCAATGGTGCCCAGATTGTCAAATTTTTCTTAATACTTTCTTTTATTTCTTTTAAATTGTCTTCCAGTTCATCTTTTCCAAAATTTACGCCTAATGTTTTTATATTATCTTTAATAAGAAGAGCAGGCAGACCATGTTTCTTACCTCTCCAGTCTCCTATTAATAAGATTTCAGTTTTATCAGGATTTATCTTAGATCCTGAAACTTTATTAGTTCATTATAGGATTTTCCATCTTGAATAAAGTTTGTGCAATCATCAGCATGTTGTAACATCTTAACTTCTTCTTTAATGTTTGGAACTTTGATTCCTACAATATTTGGGTTATTCCTTACTTTGGTACTTAAGATTTCTATTGCTATTACATATAATATCATAGATAGTGGGCAGCCTTGCCTCACTGATCTTTGAATTTCAAAATTTTCCGGTTTTGGTCCATTTACCTGTACAATCGAGTTTATATCATTATACAGAATTTTGGTCCAATTTTGGAAATTTTCTCCAAATCCAAATTTTTCTAGTGTCTTATATATATAGTTTTGCTCAAGTCGATCAAAGGCTTTTTCTTGGTCAATTAGTACCATAGCACTAGTAGTACCATTTATATTTATATGATCAATTATAGTTTTAATGTTTAAGATGTTATTTTGTATATTTCTTCCTTTTGGCCCACTTGTTTGATTTATATTTATAATTGGGTCAAGACACTTTTTGACCCTTTCCGTTAAAATTTTACTCAAAATTTTATAGTCAACATTAAGGAGTGAGATGGGTCTCCAGTTTTTTATTTCATCCCTATTTCTCTTTCCCTTGTATATTATTGTTATCATACCCTCCCTCATTGTGTTAGTCATTTTGCTATTTCTAAGTGCAATATTATTGTATAACCATTCTAAAATTGGCGACAACTCTCTGCAGAATTTTTTATAGAATTCCGCGGAAAGTCCATCTCTCCCTGGTGATTTATTTTTACCTAATTTTCCTATTGTCTCTACTATTTCGTCTTGTGATATAAATTCCTCACATTTGTCTCTATGTTCTGAGGTAATTTTCTCACAATTTGTCTCTCGTAAGTATGTTTCTATATCTTCGTCTGCTATTCTCTGTGAAGTATATAGGTCCTTATAGTAGTTCCGTATGTAATTTAATATTTGAGTTTTGTCTTCTAGTATTTCCCTTCCCGTATTTAATGTTTCTGTTTTTTCTCCCCCCCCCCTTCTTAATACTTCCCTTTTATATAATCCCCTTGCATTTTCATATAGGTCTGTAAATATACCTGCTTTTATTTCCCTCCCTTTATAGTAATCTTTCTTTATTTTTTCTAATCTTAATACTAGTGTAGTTTTTGTGTTCTGTGTTGTTGTTGTTGTTATTAAATTTTCTATAGCTTCTATTTCTAATTTAAAATTCCTAACCCTTAATTTTGAATGTTTTATTGCTATTTTCTTAAATTTAACTTTTAATTTATCCCATTCTTCTATAATGTCTTTATTCCCTTTATTTTTAAAATCTTCTATTTCCCTTTTTATTTCTTCTATAAATTCTTCGGTATTTAATATTTTGGCATTTAATTTCCATGATCCGCGACCCCATTTAGTTCTTTTAGATATCCCTACTTCTAAATAAATTAATTTATGGTCCGAAACTTGATAATCTGATATCCCTGATTTTATATATTTATTTGTTCCAAAACATGTGCCCCAAAATGTATCTAATCTACTTGATGTATTCCCTCGTGTATAAGTGTATTCCACCCTTAGTAAATTTAATCGTCTATATAGGTCAACCAAATCTAATGATTCCATTATAAGTTTCATTACCTTCATAATCCCTAAGTCGCAAGGTGTTATATTTGTGTTTCTGTCTATGTCGTCCCCAACCCAATTAAAATCCCCACCTATTATCAAATTGTTTCCTATATAGTTGTCTAAGTACTCCTTAAGTTGTATTGCAAAAGCTCGTTTCATATCATAAGATGCTGGCATATATATGTTTAAAAAATGACAATTCTCTATTTTTAAATGAATTAGTCTACCCCTAAAAAACGCACCCTCCTCTATTCTTTCCCATTTACTTCCTACTTTATTTTTGATCATAATTGCAACCCCTCCCCCTTTATCCCTCCCTATATAGTCATTTTGAATTATAATGCAATCCAGCTTTCTTTCAAGTTGTTCTTTTAATTCGTCTGTTAGTCCGTTATGTGTCTCTTGAATAAACAGTAAATCAAAATCCCCTATTTGTATTAACTTATTAACCTTTTCTTGGTTTAATCCATTAACATTTAAGGACAGTACACGGAAGTTTTGTTCTTCCATTTCTGTTTTGTCTCCAGGTGGCCGCTCATTTTAGTGGTTATAAATTTATTGACTATTGTTTAAATTTAAGCGTTTGTATCTTCCCCCTTTTGAGGGGAGCCTGGGTCATTGTTCTCAAATTGGGTATCACTTACAGGTATTTCAAAATCACTGGTGATATTTGAAGAGAACAAAGTGTTAATGTATGTATCTATTTCGGTGTCATTGCCAATTGTCGTATTAAGTGTATCCATGTTGCAGTTTTTTTCATTTCCATTTGTAGAATATAACTCAGTTTGTGCTTGACTCATTTCTGATTCTTTTTCTTGGGGGATTTTTTCCATCTCCCCAGGGGAGGGAAGTGGTTTTTCAACCTCCCCCGAAGACGGAAGCACCTCCTCAGAAGAGGAAGACAGGCTCTCCGCCTTCCTCTTCTTGTTTGGTTTTTTGTTCTGAGTTTTTTTGGGCGTTGAGGTTCCTTTTGGTATTGGTTCTATCCCCTGAGGAAAAGAACTCTCAACTGCTTCAGCTATTAACACCTCAAAAGGATTCGTGTGCGAAAACGTTGGAATACTCACCCCCGCCCTAGGTTCCTTCCTCATTCCCACCTGAACCCACCCTTCATTGGGGTTATTGTTAACTTGGGGCTCAGACTGTAGTACATCTGAATAAGAGGGTCCTTGTTTTTGCGTCACCCCCTTACAATCCCAAGGCCCGTGCCCTAGTTGTCCACACTTACTGCACTTGCGGTCTCTCTCGCAATCTCTGTATCATGATCGGATTCTAAAGCCCAATACATAGAAAAAAGGGGGTATCTTGGATTCTTGCCCCTTTTCAACCCTAATCATTCTCACGGCTGAAGTAATACCATTAAATCCCCATGAGTCCGCTAGTTTATTTCCCTTACTGGCGACATGAAACCTTTCGTACATTTTCCTTTCTATCTCGACTGTATCGATATAAAAAGGAAGCCCATGAAAATGAATTTCAGTCATTTTTGGCCCTAGCTCTCTTTCAATAGGCGGGGCCTCATGCACATGCATTGTGAAGCCTTTCACCATAAAAGATTCAATATCTAAAATTGCTGTTTCTTTGTCTTTGGGATAGAGCATATATCTCTTCGGTCCAGCATTCTGGAGCGCCGCTATTTTCCCCATATCTACGGACATGGCCTTAAGGGCCGCTAGAATCTCCACTTGTTTGGGAGTTGCATCATCACCTGATATCAAGAGCTGGCAACCCTTAGGGTGATGTGCAATTAGCACATTGTCAACTACGGTACAATCATAATACAAATTTAGTCTAGACCTGCTTCCCCTAGGGAATCCAGAACCCTCTCCCGCATGTTCAGCCATTGTGATAATTGGAGTACAAAATGTATCAATGTATAAGAAAAATGATTCAAATAAAGTAATAGAAAAAGTGCAGTGAAACTAATTCAAAAAGGTGATATAAGAAAAACGATAAACCTTATGTAGATAATGAAGCAAGAGTAATCCACAACAATCCAATTTGTAACAAAATTATTCAACAGCCTGACATATTTGCTTGTCGTGTGTTTGTGTTTGAAATAAACCGAATCAACGAGCTCATATATCCTTTGATTAGATATTTTGGTTCCCGTAATTTATTATGAGGAATACTTCGCCTTATATACTCTCTATAGGTGAACATAAATCACAACGAGCTTATTGTGCACCACGTGAAACGAGTATTTCGGATTACATGTAAATTAACATCAAGCACATGCCAATCGTTACACGCCGCTTACCTTGGAGAAAAGCTCTTAATCACCCCAGGTAATGCGTGTACGACGAAATCAAGAAAATGGTGAGTTTCGTTTGCAATTCAAGAACAACAAAAATCAGTTCAATTTTCGCCTAATTCTGTGACAGTAATACCTCTGGTAAGATTTTTTAAATAAAAAAACACCCTGACAACATTGACGCCACCACAGATAATCCTAAACTAGAAACCACGAAACATTTAGTCCACCTTGGTGTGATAGCATACTACCGGAACTTCGTTCCAAACATACATGCATACATACATACATACGCACGCACGCACACATACACACACGTTCACACGTACACACATACACACATACACACATACATACATACATACATACATACATACATACATACATAC
This sequence comes from Unio delphinus, assembly GCA_029339505.1. Lineage (NCBI taxonomy): Eukaryota > Metazoa > Mollusca > Bivalvia > Unionida > Unionidae > Unio > Unio delphinus. The sequence continues at coordinate 9,368,336 of JAQISU010000122.1, read as the reverse complement.
ATACATGTCTATGATATGATAAATGTCTAACATTTACAGAGAACAGCAACAACTGTTTTAGCTATTTTTAATATTATGTTTTTGATGTAAACAATATATTATCTAAACTCTGTGGAATACAACACACATCAATGTTGAAATGTAAGCAAAATATTTTGCTTAGACACAACATGTAACCATATATCATCAATGTATAAATAAACCGTGTAATTGTTGTTTGTGTTAGTCTTGAATTTTGTGTTTATTTTATATTTTATATGAGAAGGCTTTTAATACAAAAAAGTAACATTTTGTTAGGCCCGGTAAAACAGCAACCGATTTCAGCGTATTCAGTTCCCATATATTTTGCAAAGAGAGAAGATGCTGTGATATTTCCACTTAAGGAAACTAACCACAAGCCGATTGAGATATTTCGTATATACATGATTGAAAGCAATTACATTTTTTGTGAGCTGATATAACTGTGTTCATGGAATGGTATTTCTCAAAACTTTAGTTATGATTATGACAATAACATTGATTGATTGATTTTGAACATCGTACTAGCACTAATGGGCTATTTTGCGCCGTACAATATGTTGTATTTATACATGTATAATAATACTAAATGGTTTAATATCGACCATTCATATAACAAACCAAACAGTTTAACATAAAATTTTACGATGTTAGTAACAATAAAAAAATGAAGCTTCCCAACTAAATGGATATGTAGATGATGCATGATGATGAGTACCGATGAAAACATGTTGAAATTAAAGGGCGGTATTCACATTACATAACAATGCTCTTGGTGATGGCATAGAAGCTATAATTTAAAATAAAGATTTACTTCCTTCAGGAAATCTAAAATGCAAGTTCTATGTATGATATCAAAATGTTTTGTCATGTCATGTACATTATGACAATACGAATAACAGCAACTACGATACTACTACTACTACTATTACTACTACTACTACTACTACTACTACTACTACTACTAATAATAATAATAATAAGCTGCAGCAGAAAGTTATGTTTTACTAAAAAGGTATATGTAGAGATGGTCAGTTTAATTTTGCACACAATCAAAATGTAACCTTCGCGAAAACCATCTTGTACAAGGTCTTCAAAAAATATTTGGATTTTTTACCTTTTGTTCGTTTCAACTTATGTATCTTCTGACGTAATGCAAGTTCTGTAATCTCATCAGGTAATATTTGAAAATGTCCCGAATGTATTATTATTTTGAATTTCTGTTTAAGATTGTATTCATTTACTTAAAAAATTCGTCTTTTTTGTTAGCGGAATATGCGACTGATTTATGCCAATGTTAACAAACCAACACGTTCCTGGTATTGTTGCTTTGGTTTTCAATCCATTCTTCCATTTTCAAAATGGGCTATAAATGGCGGCCAGTGTAAGTATATCAAGAACCTTCTCAAAACTTGGTAAAATCCATACATCGCTTTCGACGTTTTGAAAGACTATATATAAATATATATATATATATATATATATATATATATATATATATATATATATATATATATATATATATATATATATATATATATATATATATATATATATATATATATCTGCACAAAATACAACCTTATTCTGGCAACTTTTCAATGTGACTCCTATTTTTGCTAACCACTTTTGCTGCTCAAATTGTTGATTAGCATATGAATACATTAGCAGCATTCAAATAACAGCATGCTTTTCAACATCTACTTCATGAGCAAAGCGCTGAAAATACAATGTGATACAGTCAGCATTGGAAGTCTTAACATCGCCAGCCTACTTTTTTGCATACGACACTGATGGGCTGCATGGAGTGAAGACGCGATGTTCACCTCAGTAAAGAACCTGGATGAAACATCTTCCATATTTGACATGGATGTAAGCGTCGGGAAAACAAAGCTGAGGCAAACAGTGGCACACAAATCACAGCCTCAAGTAAAGTCAGAGGACATGGACTGTGAACAGTGGGCCAGTTCAAAAATCTTGGTTTCATAATCACGGAAAATGGATCAAGCGTAAAAATGTTGTCACGAGCAGCACACATAAGAACAGTTATGTCTAAGTTAAGACCTCTATGGAGAGACGAGAATATCTGTCTGAAAACTAAAATCAGACTATTGAGATGACTAGTTATCTTAATCGTTTCCTATTCATTGGAGGCATTGGCCCCGATAGTAGAATTACAACGAATAATCCAGGCACTTAAAATGAGATATCACAGAACCATCCGTTTCATCTCTTACATAGAACAAATCACAAATGAAGAAGTTAGTAAAAACATCAGGTTTGCTGCAGAGTAGGATATTATGAAGGCCTCCTCACCACTCTCAATAACAGAAAGCTGAAATGATATGGTCATGTCACTAGAGCCAACATTCTATCCACAACAGTACTGCAAGGCAGAGAATAGACGTAGACAGACAAAACAGTGAACTGATAACTTCATAGAGCGGACCAGCAAACGTTTTGCGGAGAGAATGGCATTGGCTCCTGATCCAGACACGGGGAGGAACTAGTCAGATGTTCCGCAACACAGTTCTTCAACGGCCACACTAGATCAACATAATGATAATGATACTGATGTTGAGATACAACGTTGTTTCAAAACAACGTACCATTTAATAGTGCGTGAGCATTAGACAATTTATGTGAGTAGTGCAATTTGTATGTTCTCAAAATGGATTTAATAATTTGAATCAAATATTGGCGACAAATACCAATTAAACAAATGTTGTTCTTGAAGTTGTATTTACTGTAAATCTCATCACCGCTTGTAATATATTAGTTAATTTAAACAATAAATTTAACATAAAGCATCCCCTCCCATAGATATTCAATTCTTTTAGCTAGTTTTACTGCTCATGTACTCTATAAACTTTAAATGCATTAAACAACACGGTATGGTTATTGTAGTATCATCCATTACGTGTAATTGATAGCAATATATTTAAGCTAATACAGAAACATGGACAATATTCATAATAATGATAACTGCGACTGAATTGCGTTGAGTATACATATTTTGTATTGTCGTATTAATTTCGTTAGACTGTGTTGAACAAATAACGTTTTGCCTAGATATTCTAAAGTCATGTATTTTGTATTTTTCTGCGTCATCAGGGCTGTTTCAAAAAAAAAAAAACATTATATTATATCATTTGCACTGGTATAGGCGAGATAATTAATGTAATCTTTCTTGTCGGATATTTTGTTTATATTTTGTATTATTTACAATTTTATTTTATTCAAATAAAGAGGCAGTGACATATTATTTCCTTGATGCAATATGTTTAGCTTTATATACTAATATTTATGCAGGTGTTTGTTTCAAAAATATGTCTGTCATTTTCGGCTCTATGTCAATAAAATCTAATTGGGTTAAATGTTGTACAGTATGCATGTTAAAGTTTAATATTGTCGCAGCTGTCTATCAAATCGAATTGTAAAATATTTGTAAGAGCCAAATACACGTTTTTATCTCATCAAACCATTTGTCAGTTTAAACTGAAAAATATATAGTGTTTGGTATAACAGCTATATTGTTTTTAATGTTTTGGACACGAGTCCAGAAGAGCATAATACGGTCTACAATTCGACCACTTGCATTCATTAAATGTTGTGTACAATTTATACGTATGAGACTAGTATGATTTTATAAGACACATATTCCGTAAACCTGTTCATTTTGAGGCTGTTTTACAACGTAAATGAGATCCAGCAAGAACATTTCTTTGGTGGAGGTATTGAACAGACTTTACCAACATGTATAATAAATAGTACGCATGAGTGATTTGAAATTCTTGATGAGATTTATTTACAGATTCATATGAACAGAAAATCATTTTTAGACAATCTTTCAATATGCCATTTAAAGGCATGATGACAATAATTATGTTACAGCTAAATAGACAGTCAACTGATGATTAAATATAACTATATGTTCTGCCATTCATTAAAATGCTTCGCAAATGTATTTAGCCTATATTTTCATTATTAATGTTGAAACCTTTCGATCTTAGTAATATAATATAGTCAAATATTGGTTATTAATTTATTATAAGTCATTTCATTTCCTAATGAATGAATATCATTTGAATCCATGTTGAACAGCTATATTATTAGGAGCAGACGACCGGTTCGTCTCTTTAACATCAAGTGACTCTACATGTACGGTCGAACACATATAGCTTAAAGCTGAAAATTATGTCTCTAACTCTTAAAGATGAAATCATGTGCATGTCAATATAATTCAGTTTAGTTGTATAATCTTACGGTCTTCTGATAAACAAATTAGGAATCCTTTCCCTATAGTTTTGTGCTAGTGCAAACATCTATTATATCCGTTTTCGCATCAGCTTACGTTTCAGTAGAAGGTGTTACTTTGTGAAACATAATATACTCTATCACATTAGGAGTCCGTTTGCAGCCGATACCACTAAATATAGAAATACACCTGTGAATGTAGATCGGCGCATTATGTTGCTAGGTATATAATACGTACATATTTCTCGGATAATAGCATTATTACAGTGAAACCTAGAAACGATTTCAAGTCAACTGCTGATATTTAAAATTTAACTAGTTCACATCTGGTCTTGTAAAATACACATTAGTACTTGAACCAACTGTAACGAAAATCATCTTTCAACTTAAATGAAACTCAAAATTTGCATATATTATGAATTGAAGAATTCGATACAATGGCAATCAGTAGTACGATATAGATACAACATAATAAAATAACAGAATAAGGAATGGCATCTTGCGAACCGCTATTCAAGTTGTTGGCACGTTTAATCACCATTACTGATATTAATTGGCTTAAAAATTTTAAGTTAAGGAAAACATTTCGGATGTTTATATGTCACTCTACTTTGCTTGATATATTATGAAAATATGCATTGGTATGCATGCTGTTGTAACACATGTAGTCACGTGGGGCCCAACCAACAAGGACATGTGGAAAATAATCACGTTGCGGACTAAGCCTTATATTCGAATTGAAACACAAACAACGTTAAGCAAACAGATGAAACAATCTTGCAAACGAGTTGTATGACCCATCCTTTCATCTAATAAACTCATCAAGAATGATGGGATATATGTGTTTCATGAGCAAAACAAATGTCTAAAGTAAGTAAATGAATTGACAATTAGACTGCGTTTTTCGACTATATTTAGTGTTTATATAGAATCAAATAATCTAAACCTAGGAAACATCAATGTAACAATTGCATTTCATGTGATCCATAGCAACCAGTATTTCAAACAAATACTTTTAATCTCCTTTTTCAGCATTATCATATGTTTATATTGACCGGCGTAAAGTAGGGAAAACATCTGAATGCATGTAATTGTTTCGAAATACATTATTCACAATGACTCGAAGTACAAGTACGAAAATGTAATATTGACTAATCATTATTGTTTTACATTATGCATATATTTGAATAATTTGCTTTCACTATTGTTACGTCTATTGGATTTAAATTATTTATTTTTTAATTGTTAAATCCAAATTTGTCATTTAGGGTTTAATATTCATTAATTGGGAGATTTTTCTGGAAAATTCAGACTGACCTAGAATCTAGCTGTAAACACAGGTTGACCTTGGCTTGTTGACTTAATTCCTGACCCTGCTTTAGACATTATCAAGAAGCTTCTAAAACTATTGGTTAATTTCATGGACAACTTTTCATTTTAGTTCTTGGGGGTGGGAAATATCTAGATCTTTCTTTGAGTACGAGATTTAGTGAAGGCAGCCTCTTTCTGTGATCTTCCATGAATTTCCATAAAATCAAGAGATCACTTGTTTACTTAAGAAAACAGGTATTTGAATTATTGTTTGGGATAGAACAGTTCAGTAGAATCTGGGCTTTTATAAAGTTAATAGTTGTGTTTTTATGTTTGAGTGTTAATTTCAATTACCTTGTTCTGGACATTGTGTCAATTCATTGAAGCAAGAGGAATTATTTGGAAAAGAACCTGTGCTCATAATTTCATTTGGATGATAATAAAAAAAAAGTGCATCACGTGACATTGTCAGCCATTTTGGATTACATTGTCAAGATTCGAACCTGGAACTATTAGAACATTTATTTATCAGGACTCTTGCAATTCCATTAGTGGATTATTTTGTGAATTCTTTATTAGATTAATGTGGGATTTGATTCACTAAAACCGTAAGTTTATTTACTTTATGAAAATAATTGTACTTAATAAATTCATTGTTCAAGTTATACAAGCTAGCAGCAGAGAGGGTGAATCAGACTTTTCAAACAAAAATCGATTTTAACCGTCAAAACAACAAATAGACCCTTCCTACGAAATTTCATGTTTAAACCAAAACAAAAGAAAGTCTCCATTTGCCAAACAGAGACTTAGTTATTTTTGTCTAAAACACGAACTTGCAAGGCTTCGAAATGGGTAAAAACTCACCCCTATGATTTTCAACCGAATATTTTATCAAGTCCGATACGATATCGTGTCCGAGGGTCTGCTAAATTTATTGTCACAAATCCATGTGGGACTGACTGCGCGCGACTAAAGAAATTTCTAAATTGATTATGATTCATATCACCGCTGCACCAGGTCTGATGAATATTTCGTAGTGTATGAGTATCAACTCCATTAAATACACACAATAAATTGCAATTATCGCGAATTACTTTTGGAATTTATGTGTATCGTTGAGTGACATATATCACATCAGTGCTTTTATGCCTGCCTCTGGAAAATATCCTAGCAGGATTCTTTTAATTGTCTAACATGATATCGTCATATACGACTAAATTGTTAATACTTCCGTCGATGGAATCAATGCTCGGTGCCTCGTCTACATCAGTAATAAATTCAATAAAATCATCATCGATTTGAAATTATTTTGCTTTCTCGTTAAAAGCCTTTAGCACTTCATAGCATCGCTGATCGTCTACACTCAGGGCTATTAAATACAGCTTGTTCCATTTCATCCATCTCGTTATCAAATTAAGTAGCAGTTGTGTCTTGCCGCTTCCAGATGGTCCGATTATAATCATTCTAATTGAATTCGGCAACATTTCATGGTGTTTAATAGGTTCCCGTCGTCGGGTTGCTGAATAATCAATTACATTCATGCTGTTATATATAAATTATGGATCTATATTGTGTGAAATGTGGGGCGCGTACTGACACAGATGACTTGACGACGATTACAACTAAAAATAACCGATCAGCGCTTTCTGGTAAATGCGTGCAATGTAGTACAAAGAAATTTAGATTTGTTTCCCTTGCTAAACCCAAGGAACCTTTAAAAAAAAAACGAGGAGGTGATATCGCAGCCAAGCTAACTAAACTCCCTGGAACCCCATGGGCAAAGTATCCCGGAGAAAAACACCTTCCAGGGTATAGTTATTGTGGACCGGGAACAAGACTTGATATCAGACTCAATAATCATAACCAACCCAAACCCGGTGAAGAACCAATAAACGCCTTTGAAAAGGCGTGTCACGTTCATGATGTTGCTTATAAAAGCAGCAATTTGCAACACAGGCATCTAGCAGATGTGAAATTAATTCATGCGTTAAATGCTATTCCTGATAAATCTTTCAAAGAAAAATTGGCTTCATTTATTGATAAAATCGGCAATGAAAAGTAAATTGATGTTGGGTGCTGGCAATTAATAACAACATGGAATCTATTTATTATTCTCCGAGTGGATACTGGAGGGGTAAATCATCAATCAATAAACTCGCTAGCACTGCAAAAGTGAAAAAAGCCACTGTGGCTAATTGGTTATCTAAACAGGCTATATGGCAAATTTATCTACCACCACCTAAACAAATTCACTACTCGCATTTTGATGTCAGCGTCCCTAATGAAGTTCACCAAGCTGATATACTATTTCTGCCACATGATGGTGGTTACAAATACGCGTTAACCGTAGTTGATGTTGCAAGTCGATACAAAGAAGCAGAACAGTTAAAAACAAAGTCCGCCACTGAAGTAGCTTCTGCATTTGAAAGGATATATCGAAGGTGTCCTCTGCACTGGTCAAATCTATTACAAGTTGATCCTGGCAAGGAATTTCAGGGTGCAGTGTTATCAACAATGAAGAATCATAATGTCACAATACGACGAGGACATACTGCGCTACATCGTGATCAGGCAATTGTTGAACGGTTTAATCGGACGATTGCTGAGCGGTTATTTGGATATCAATACGCAAAAGAATTCATCCAAGAAAAAAGATCTCGTGAATGGGTTAAAAGATTACCAGCTGTGATTACCGCACTGAATACTGAAATTACTAGAACAATCAACATGAAACCTATCAACTCGATTAAAAAGAAGTCTATACTAAAATTCCCACAAGAGGATTCTAGCGTTTCCCAACCAGTTCTTGGTAGTAATATCACTGTTAGGTATTTATACGAACCAGGAGAGCTTGAAGGTGGCATAAAAAGGGCTACTGATCCTATTTGGAGTGTTACTGCACACAAGATATCTAGTATAACACGATCTACGGGTGGAAACGCTAGCGTTTCTAGACCAGCAATCTATAGACTGGATTCAACTGCCCCTCAACGAGGATTTACACGACAACAATTACAAGTGATACCCGAGGATACTCAATTACCACCGCGGGGTCTTAACTAGCCAAAATCCGTAGGATTTTCAAAGACAATTCTTCGAAGCTGATTTATTTTTCGTACTCTGGATACTGCAAGATAGACTAAATTTGACGACTCAATGCGATTATCTACTATCCAAACAATTGTATCCGATATAGTCAATCCCTGTGAAGAATGTATCGTCGATGCGTATCCTAGCGTCCACGGGGATTTATTAGCACGCAATGCATCTTTAACGACGTTGATATCAACCAGCACAATATCATTCAGCACGAGAATTTGTTTTTCACTTTGTCCTGGAATATCAACTTCAATGTTCTGTTTTCGTGTATCCGATGGCCTATAACAAAGGGGTACTGGAAGTGTTGCAAATTTGTCTTCATGCAATTCAAATAACTTCATCTGAAGTGTGTCCCTGACTATTTTTCTACTTGCAATTATCAAATCATTTGGTCTCCATGTTTCCCAGAAATCATTCATTGGAGTTTCTGAAATTATTTCACGCGCTATTTCACACTGGATTATATCCGGTTGTAATCTAATTAGCGCTTTGAATTCTCGTAATTGTTCATCGAGTGATCTATAATCGGTGTTAATTTCTTCATAATAGTCTACAAAACCCTTTAGCCATTCATGTGGGGATGCACCGACAAATGGTGGTGGTTGGCCGTGATCACCGCAAATGACGACTTTTGTATTTTTCAATAACAACCACTCAAGAAATGTTTGTAATACATCTAATGACACTGTGTCTACTTCATCCCAAATGATGATTTCAGGAATAAATTTTTCTCCCATACGCTCAGGAGTCCACTTATCTCCTTTCCATCGAAAGAAACTGTGATAAGTACAGGCATTTACCCCTCGCTGTATCATCTCTCTTGCAAGTCTGTGAGTTGGTGTTAGCACTAACATGTTTGGATTGGAAACGCTAGCGTGAAAATCCGTAGGATTTTTCCTACGGAATAATTCACTTGCACGAGTCGTCTTTCCTGATCCACCACAGCCGTTTAAATAAACTGTTTTATATATACAGATTGGATCAGATATCGATGGTGCATTAGAAAATTCTGATTGAATCTCAAAGAGATTCCGATAATTAGTTTCAATCGTAACATCTGCTGATTGAATATAATCATGAAGCATTTCCCGCTTAATTCTCCATGACCCCCAATTCTCGTTGTTACCGAAAACTTCATCGAAGCCATCAAAAATGATTTTTCGAGGATGATAACAATCATTGAAAAAACAAAAATTCCTCATGAGAGAACCAACAACGTAGTATACACGATCCAACACGGATCATTTGCGTGGACACCTACAAACAACAAATTAGATATCACTGCAACCGTTAAAGGTATTTATCGATTAACACTAGTGACAACGACTCAATTTAATATTTCATCGTCGAGTTCATCCGGGGTCAACAATACGATTTCAACGATCATCGACAAGGATACAACTGAAAAGTTCACGATAACATCTACTGACAAAAATTTGGTTAGGGTTTCAACAATGTGGTATGTGGAATTCGTAGCGGATTTAAGTAAATAACGGTTTTAATTGAAATCGTAAACTGATTTAAAAATAAAATGATTTCATCATCGCAATATCGCTATGATCAGGTCAGAGAATTTCAAAATAGTCTCCAAACCCTTACTGAGGAGTATCAAATAAAAATTAAAAAATACCAACGAAGAATCACAGCAGTTGATGTTACCGTATACTCGGTGAGTGGTGTAATCACCGGAGCTGGTATTATACTATCCTCAGTGACAATGATTGCCCCGATAGCTGTTTCAATTTGCATTTCTGCGGCAACAACAATCGCTGGAATAATTTCGATAGTAACAAAAAAAATATCATCATGCAGCCAGAGTAAACTGCAAGACTACGTGATTAGATTTCATGTTGTATCCACTACATACTCGCAATTATCCTCGTTGATATCGTCATCGCTCGATGATACAATTATATCAGATAGTGAGTTCTCAGCGATGGTCAGTATTTACGATTCTGCGATGTCAAAATTAGAGCGACAACAACAGTATAATAACAATGACAACACCGATGGAATTACTTCAACGAATAGTGGAGAACACAAACCCAGTACAAACAAGCATGATATCAATAACCTGAACGAATCCTGAATTCAGTGTGAATTTCCCTTACCCGGTCCCAGTGAAGGAAATCGCGCTAGCAAAATTACGAGTGTATCACAGTTGGCCTAATATCAGATCAAAATCATTTGGCAGTCAACAACCCAATAATTCACTGGTATTTGCGAATAAGAATAAGACTGGAACGTTGTTTCCATACCAACCGGATCATACCAAATTGAACAAATCAATGCTGAATTGCAATGTAGAATAAAATCCATTACTGGAGCTGAATCAAAAATAGCTATAACGGTTCATGAGCCGACGCTATCATCTGCCATTGAAATAAACTCACCAAATTACGTCGTAGATATCTATCAGAGTTCTATTAGAACCGTACTGGGATGGCCTGAATCACCACCCCAGTGGAAACCGTTAATTTACCAGAACCACAAAAAAACTGATTATATCACCGACAAGATAAAATCTGATAATCCAATAAAGAGTTATAAAGATCACACAAATTCTAGAGAATATTTTGATTTCGGATACAAAGAAACTAGGGAGTGGCGGGGAGTGGAGGAAAGGGTTAGAGTAGAGCAACATGATGTTGTTAACGAACCTAAAATTATTGAAAATTTCACAGCATAAATGAATAATGATTTTTCACTGTTGTTAATATCTCTTAAATCCGGCTCTCTCACCAGAGATGAATTTATCTGCGTCGTAGAAACATGCAACAAAATTATCGACGATATGGAAACATTTAATTTGAAAATAATTCAGGATATATTAGATGATGATGATGTTCCCCTATTGATAACCGACACTGCAACAAAATTTAATATCCGCATAGAAGATATTCCAACATTAAAACTACCAGGATATAACGTACCAGAACTAAAAACACTTCTCAGTGACACCATCGATATTGGTTTTAAAATAATTCATGATGCGTGGAAAAAACAACAAAACCACAAACAACTATCCTGACACATAATAATGACCCAGATGGTGGTGGCAGGCATATCGCTCCTCAAAATATGAATATTTCATCGGTTATTGCATTGAATTTAGCATGCGATGTTATTGAGGGAAGTTATCAAATAAATCTCGAACGATCAAATCAAGCTCAGCAGTGATATATTCTGTATTCATTTGCACCAACAGCTCCTCCAGGATTTCTAATTATTGAGTCTCCGGTTAATCCAGTCTATATGCGGTGTCATAATGATTCGCTAACGCGAATTAATTTCAAACTCACTGACCAGTCCAATAATCTAATTGATCTACAGGGTGAGGTTTTAAAACTTAGTCTGTTTGTAAAGTCCTAAGACCCTCGGACGCGATATCGTGTCGTGCTTGATAAAATATTCGGTTGAAATCATAGGGGTGATTTTTTTACCCATTTCGAAGCCCCCTGCAAGATCGTGTTTTAGACAAAAATCACTAAGTCTCTGTTTGGCAAATGGAGACTTTCTTTTTTTTTTGGTTAAAACATGAAAATTTGTAGGAAGGGTCTATTTGTTGCTTTGACGGTTAAAATCGATTTTTGTTTGAAAAGTTGTCTGATTCACCCTCTCTGCTGCTAAGCTTGTTAGTTTTCACTCTTTCTATGTTGCTGCTTATTCGAGCCTAAGCACGTAACACTATTTGCTTCTCCCTGTATCTCAGTTTAACAGTCCCATAATCGTTTTTTCTCCTTACATTGAAATGTCTTCCGATCAGTCAGAGATTGAATGCTTTAGTGTGATCTGTTGAAAACACAGTACACAACAAACCTGGCATAAAAGCTTCTGTTCTAGCCGATGTAATAAAACTAACTGTTTGAGTTAATTTAAATTTGTTGGTGATTTTTCTCCTGGGACTTCTTGAGCACGTGTGAGATGATACGTATATTGTTACAGAATTAGAAAGAAAACAAAACTTTTGCTTTGCCTGAGAAATATTTAATTATTTGTGTTGTGCACGCTTATAGCGCTGTCTGGAATGACCAGGTGTTTTTTTTTTCTTCAGACGAGTGACTTAACAAGCATAGGTCTTGCGCCGCCGTAAACTATTTGCGACTGCAAACATCATTATCATGATATGCACGGGTATTTTACCGTGAATATTAATCACTGTCCTTTGAATTAAGCAAGATTAAGGTATAATCGAGGCAGTGATCAATTGGATCTAGTGAGAAGAGCACGTATTTTCACGTTGCATTTATAAAAGCTATATGGGTGAGTGTTAAATTTATTTTATCTGATATGTGGAGTTAATTGAGTATGTATTGTAATATCGTGTAATGATTCGATTATTACAAGGCATATTTTAAACGTTGTGAATTGTGAATTTCTAGTTGTTTTTAAGAGTTTGATGTATTAGTATTTCCAGAAATCGTTATTATTACCAGTTTGGTATTTTTGTAGCTTACAAGATTACAAGATTACAAGATTTCAAGATTACGTAGTACAACGTTACGTGGTTAAATGGTGATGTAACGAGCTATCTATATGTCTATATGCATGTACGTATGTATGTACATCTGCTGAAGCCACGACTGTAGACTTAGCTAATACAAGAGTGCTGTATGCTGTCTGTACGTGTATACGTATGAATGACTGAACATGTAGTGGATCCGTGAAGGGTGTGAACAGCCGATACAAGAGTGTCAACCCGAGGAACGTGGTGAAACTGTGCGGTTTATCGGTGGATTAATCGTGCGACTATACAAGAGTCAAGAAGCATATGTTTATTCCAATTGCTGTTTAAATTTGTATATGTGTATTTACATAGATTATTATGAATTTTAGATGAATTCCAGGAGTTTTTATGAATCTTGCTGAAAGTACAGAACATTTTTAACGTATTTGAAAACATGAGATTGTTTGAATCCTTAGCGTTGCCTATATGTGAAATTATGTGCATTTTTTTAATGTGTGCTATTACTTGAAATTGAGGTTTCCTTAAGCTGTATATCAGAGAGATATATATCATGGGTGATAGTATAGAGTGATTGAATCAAGTATAAACTGAACGTGTGTGAGAATCATTGTATTTTTACATCATACATTTTTCATTACTTTATTAAGTTAATACATTTTTATCTTTCTCGCATTGTTCTTGAATTATTCATTTGATACAATACCCACTCGGTTACAATTCTGTTACATCTAGCATCTATCCTTTCAAATGTTGGTGATGAGGTGAATATTAAACGTGCTCAACACTTAAGGGAAGATACTAAATTACAGTAATAACAGTTGTCTGTTTTCTGACAGATCGAAACCACCCTTTCATATGTTTAGCATACATTTCTTGTACATGATCAACGTTATAAAAGCTACAAAAGCAGCCTCATCAAGATTCCTCAAATATCATTGCTAGTGATATTATACTGATATAAAAATGCAGTTGGTTTAAAACCATGATTCTTGCATACAAATTTGAAAATGTTGTTAAATTAATACGAGAATGTTGTTATAATTGTATTTTGTAAACGAAATTTCGTTGGATCCCCTCTGCGTCATGTGCGATATTAACATATCAGTATATGACTCTGTATGATTTGACTACTACGTAAAACCTCCCTGTGACCCAATTAACGAATGGCATCCAAGCACGCAGTGAAGGTCAATAGCACGAGCTATGAGGGCTCAGCACGGCATCAGATTACATGCAGTAGGACGTCATTGCAATACACTTCATCGGGGCCTGAATCCATACGTCTCGACAATGTTGTGCCACTGGATTAGGTCAGTTCAGGATGGGTTGATAGTAATTTGGCGCAACGTTTCCTCACTCATATCGAACCCACTCACAAGAACTTAATAATTCTTAATCTAAGCAGACACAATAAGTTAATGTACGGATATGCAAGATGGACAATGCAACCGATGTGGGTACGCTTTGAGGTGTTGATGCAGTTCTGCATACTAGCAGCTGTCATAGAGTATTCTTTCACTGGACTGTAAAACTCGCCAGCTCTTTGGGTGAATGAATCACCATTTTAGGATTACATTGCTCATAATTCATGCTGAAGGTCTGCAATGGTGCCCTAAAAATACAATTTTCTCATAAAGCCACACAAACAATGCAGATACCAGGATGCCATCTTAGCGATTTATATCCATCCATGATAACAAAATGTTTTAATTCACGATCGCTGGAACCTATGTATACTAATGGACAGTAATCAGCCGGTAGTGTTTAGACAATAAGAAAAAAAACATATGTATGGAATGAAAATGGTCAGATTTCACATTTGCATTGCAATCCTTACTGCCACTATCCTATCTTAGGACGGACAATTCACAAAAGTAAGGCACAGGAACATATAATTCATGAAAAACCGAAACAAAGTTGAGCTAAGTTCATTTGATGTTAAGTTTTCACATTTGCATTTGTTTTCACATTTGCATTGCATTGCATTTGCATTTGCATTACAATCCTTACTGCCACTATCCTATCTTAGGACGGACAATTCACAAAAGTAAGGCACAGGAACATATAATTCATGAAAAACCGAAACAAAGTTGAGCTAAGTTCATTTGATGTTAAGTTTTCACATTTGCATTTGTTTTCACATTTGCATTGCATTGCATTTGCATTTGCATTACAATCCTTACTGCCACTATCAAATCTTAGGACGGACAATTCACAAAAGTAAGGCACAGGAACATATAATTCATGAAAAACCGAAACAAAGTTGAGCTAAGTTCATTTGATGTTAAGTTTTAAGTTCATTTGATGTTAAGTTTTACATGATACCATAGGTGATTCGCAATCTCACAAAACTTACAAAGTGCTTGAATAACAGACTAATACAAATGAGATTTCTCCTAAAATCTGAAAAAGACACACAACTATCAGACATGTCTAACCAGGATGAGATACAGAACATAAACTATTAGGAGGTGGATTATACAGTTAGCACTGATCAGCAAATATGTCCAGGTATCAATAGTACAGAAAAACTATGCAAATGCAACATGAACAGACTCCTCCTACAACACAAATGCATAGAACATAATCTCAAATCAGCATAATAAATATGCTGAAATTATCATCTGTTTTAGAAATGGAAGTTGAACTTCACACACATTCCATAGAAACTTGATTCCTTTATTTCAACATTTTCACTTTCACGTATGGCATGTGAGAACTCCGAATTTGGAATATGTACAGTAAATGAGAGGACGAGATAGGCGAGGTTATTTCCTGTCTATTGGTACCCTCGGTAATGTGGGAGGATATTCTTGCAAATTTGCATGATGTCATTACTGCTGGTCACCTTGAAGTGAACTACTTACTTGAAGTGAACTACTTATTATCAAATGCACTGGAAAGATTCTGCTACACTTGTGTAGGAAGACATGTTAAGGATTTGTATTGTAGCTGTGATCAGCGATCCACTCAGATTTTTTTCATATAAAGATAATAGAGCTCTCTTGAAAACAATTAATGTTGATAAACCATGGAACGAATCAGTTTTGACAATATATGTTAGATCATGGGAACAAATATGTCGTTGTGAGAGGGGACAATTTCAAGAAACGCTTATAATATTTCGCAATGCAAAATCAGAAGGATGAGATGTTTTGTTGGATCATTTCATCGCTAGATTCAGTATTCCGATGCAGTCAGACGAAGCAAGAAAATAATTGTCAGTCAAATTTATTCAAGCAGATTGAATTGGGACTACGTCTCATCATCCATATTAAGAAAGAACGATTGAACGTTTTAAAACGATTATGGAGAACATTATTGTTACCCTGGAGTCAGAAGATCAGACAAACTGTAAAATGTTGCCACTGGGACTCTCGAAATAATGTTTAGTTTAAAATTAAGATTATCAGTTGAGTTTATGCATCAAAATAATGTGTTAAAACTGCCATTTAGTATATAATTGTAGAGATAATTGATATTTGTTTCATTTTAATGCAACCCATGGGTATATAATTAGACATAGAGTAAATTGTTAATTAACAGTACAATATGAGGTGTCTTTAATGGATTCAACAACATTTCATGACAACTTCCAAGGAAACGCTTATCTTAATTTCAATAATATAGCTTTCAGCTAACTACACGAATATATTGATTTACCACGTGACTTAAATGCAAGATGCATGTTATGCGCGATCAGTTTTGCAAAAGACTTATAGTTCAACCTTCCCCTATTGATTACAATTTTGTTTGATAATCATAATTGTTATTCTGAGATGTAACGATACATGATGTTGAAGATGGATGCCGTTGCCTGCCATTCCGGTACCAACAATTTAATTGACGATGTTATGTTATGTGTCATTTATCGGCGTTGGTTGGAAGGGTGACCTCATTCATAGCGTCGTTATATATACAACAAGAATCATGCGGCCTATTCGCAATGACACGCCGCACGTGCCAGAAGCCACTATTAAACATACATCAACAAATTCAATAAGGAAACGCAGCGTACGCAAAGGTAATCCATGGACCCTTTAGCAACGGATATGTGTTTGATAGTTTCAATGTAAGATAGAGTGATTTTCAAACGCTTGCTCACAATTAGATTACGTTTTAATTTTCCAGGTGTCGTAATCATCGCAGATTATTCTTCGCGACATAATCACGCCAGTATATTGGATGCCGACAGTAGGGTGCACAACTTGGCAGGTATTGATGCTCGTTTATTTTCTAGCTCAAACTTCCTTTTCTCTGTCTTACAGTAATGTCGAGAGCATACGACTTTGCAATCATTCAGTGTAAGAATTGAAAACTGTACTCACCATGTGCCTTAGTGCACACGACGCTTTTCTTGAATACCCTACTTTACGTGACGAACAATGTCCTGAAATATATAATGAAAACCTAAATGGATCTGCACGAAAGTATAATGTAGGGTGGACTAAACTGCCTGTCTACAGCTTGCCGACAAGACCAAGCTGTCTGACTAGTACACGCCCTAATCCGAGTAGAAAGCATATCAAGTGACATTGGCACCTTGGGACGAGTCAAGGCACAGTTTCGCCCCGGACAACAATACTTTAAACTTAGCAAAAGCATGTTAGTTTAAGTATTAAGTTGAAACGTGATCATCAGCTGGAGCTACCTGTCAAAGCTAGGTCAGGGTTACTATTATACAACAAACGGGATTTTTGGAAGGGCATCGAATATATAAGACGTTTGATAGATGCAGCCAAAAGGATGTTTCAGGAAGCAGATCATGTAGTAGATCTACCTAACTGCGGCCCACAACAAATTCATATTTGGTTGAACAGTTCGACTACTAATGATATACATCAAGAGACGATGCTTACCATTAATAAGACTTATGTCGTTGTGATGGTTGCATCTACAATCAGTGACCACTCAGAGGAAATAAATTCATGTACGTGGAATCCTGTAAGGAGTCAGATAATTGACGTGTCTCCAATCTTGTCTAAGCAAGACTTTGGTCAACCGTTAACACATTGGTATGTCATGTGAGCACTGCACAAGTGTGCAACGTACAGTTCAGGAGATGATGCTCGTCGAGCGCTATACTACAGAGGGTTGATCTGGTTGTATTCGTTGGTAACACATCTCACATAAAAGATCT
The DNA here is from genome assembly GCA_029339505.1 of Unio delphinus. NCBI lineage: Eukaryota > Metazoa > Mollusca > Bivalvia > Unionida > Unionidae > Unio > Unio delphinus. Next base: position 9,350,043 of record JAQISU010000122.1, on the reverse strand, counting down.
AATGATGGTATTAGCCCTATGTCTACATATCCGGAATGTAGACAACAATGTCTCGCCGATATTGGGTTTGTCGGTGAGTAAGACGTCGTGAAAGACAAATATGCCAGTCTATGACATAGATGTTCATACAAACCTTGTTTGATAGTCTGGCGTACATGCATCTATGACAAGATCTAACAAAAGTATTCCAAAGGTTTAGACTGTTTTTGATAAGATAACATGATATAACATGTAACGAAAACAGTAATACAACCGAATTATATTCAATTGGAATATTTTCCATTTGGTTTGCTATATATATAATAGTCACACGCCTTCTTGCAATAATTGCATTTTTCCTTCCGTCTGATAAAATAGCTAACACACTTGGGTTGCCAAAGTTGTTTAAACACGCTAGTATGTCTCTAACCGATTTTCACTCAGTACAACAGATTATTTATTTTAAGGAAAGCATTAAAGTTTGCATACGCTTAATGAGCAGTAATGGGTAATGCATTGAAAGAACTAAATATCATATTTTGAGTATTGCCGGAGGATATAATGTAAAGCTTCTCAAGTTAAGAAACTACTATATATAGTTCTGCTTCAAAAAATTTAAAAGCGTCCGAAAAAAATATAATCAGTGATACACTATATGTAATACAATGCAGCCAAAAACAAAACAAAACAAAACTAAAACAATAACAAGAAACATAAATAGCAAGTATGCTTTATTTCTGTCAGCAAAATAACATATTTTAATCTCAAAATGAATCGAAAAAAAGAACTTAGGAGACGAACATTTGAAAGAATTGTAGTAAATTTCTTTAAATAACAAATTAAATTATCCGATTACCAAATAATAGCATGCCTGAAATCCAATATATATCTAGAACGTAAACGTATGGAAGTGAATTGATGTTAAATTTTCTTTCTCATCTCACAGCATATTCAAACTGATTAAAACGATAATGATTTATTCTCAGACCCGACCAAAATATGTTGTGTGCCTTTGTAATTCATTGAATGTTGATATTATTAATTTTATCTTTGGAGTACAATACATACATTACAAAATCAATACAAACAAAAACATATGACTAAATTGTTTCTAGTATGTTATTCTTACAAATTCCATAATACCAAACAAAATGAATTTTGAAAAATACCCATGTAATATAGTACAAGAAACACTCCTTTAACCCTGCATTTATATCCTCGCTGATATGCATGACTTGCCATAGTTGTTATGTTTACGATGAATCGAGCAGTATTACCATAGAAAACTTATAAGATCATTCGCATTATTTATATATGTTAGGGAAATGTAGGATGGTATTTAACAATTAAAAGGACCACATTCATGAGGAAGCACATTTAAATCAAATCAAATATCAAGATTTGATTAGTGACAAAGATGTAAATACATTCGGAGTTGCATCACGGCATTTAAGAGACCAAGGGTTCTCCATTACACGTGATTTACATATTTACTCTGCATTTGTCTCCTTTTTGCTAACAAGGTGATTGGTATCAACTTGGTATATTTGTACAATACAATCTTCATTTGATTTCAAACTGTGCCATTACAATATTAAAAAGTTAGTCCCCAACTGAAAACATAATCTAATAATAATACCCAATTTGATCAGATTGTACATTATGTTCAATCTACCCAAATCATGTAATCAACTGCAACATTCTCTCAGTGACAAATATGTTGATCATAATCAAACAATTTAAAGATCCTAACGATATGTAATCAGACTGTACGGCCTATTTAAATATGATCCCATATGAAACATATAACACATGTTGAAATTTGACAGAGAGCCATAAGCCCAATTGGCCTTCAACACGATGAGCTAATATTCAAAACAAATAAATTTCCATTCGAGAACATTCTACTCTGGATTTTAAAGCCAGCTTCTCATGTTCACACATTATCTATGTACATGCATATAGTTATTAATATAGTATATTATGTGTCTAACAATAATAACGTAATGTGATTTTAGTTTCTTTTTCTTCGTTCATATTATTTTCATTTTGCATAGGATGGAATTGTTAAGTCAAAAACATATTGTCAACTTCTCTGTGATTACTGCTCTACAGACGGGACACTGTGCTAGAGAACTACTGCATTCGGAGCACGTTGTTATATGCCTACAGGGCAGGAAAATAACACTCATTTTGTTCGAAAGACATATCTTACAACGGTCAGCGTCACGTAGTTCCGTGAGCTCTCGTATCTTGTCTGGATCGTTACAGCTGTGCACCTCTTCTATGTCGTTTTCTACGTCTACAAAAGAAGTAAATTACTTAGCAAGGTATTCATGGTGACCCAAACGTACCTTTAATCGTACGTCTGTTGGCCATAATAAAATATTCCAAGAAATGAATGCTTAAAAACTTCGCATTAACAAGTTTTAATGTAACTTAACAACTTATTAAAATCACTTAAAATATACATAACGTACGAAAGAACTATTACGGAACATTAATGTTAACGCATTATGTAGATGTGAAGATCAATATGTTTATAATATTCAGACGAGAATCTATTTCGTTTCTCACTACAAATCAGCAGAGAAAATGATATACAGTACATGCGTCATGAATGTCGAATGGTGAACTACATAATGAGTGTACGGACAAAGGAAACAGTGAGTCAAGGATAAATATAAATACAAGGACCTAGCGGACAGCGAATCTATAACGCGAGGTTTGTAACATTATTTATTTGAAGTTATAGTAGCTGATGTTGGGGCCCCTGACATTCGAATCGAGGTATTAAGCAGCACATATGTCATGCACTCCAACAATATATAAACCATCATCGCTATGTATAGGTGTTTGGCCATATGCATGTGTTTCATTCAAACAATGTGCTTATTCAGTTAAGTCAACAAGTAACACATTTAAAAGTCAGAAATTGTAATCATTTTGTTAAGGATCAGTCTAATTGCATTGACAAAAATTGGACTGCCATTGCATCTATGTAGTAGAATGCCCTTTTGGCAATTGTAATTGTACCGAATATCAACCAATATCTCCAGTGCAACAGTTCCATCAAATATGCTAAATCGGCGGCTAGCATGAAATGATAGGTCAATTGGGCATCCACAGTATTGCAAATCCACATTATATGGCGGAGGTGCGCTAAGACAAAACCTTTTTTCACAATGCTTTCGTTTTAACGATTATGCAATTGTTGTTGTTTTAGCCTCCAAATCAGCATAACGCTTTAATTTCAAAAGAGATTGTTCAGGAGTTCCTACTGACTGCCAACTATGGTCTCGATTCTGCCACTTTTTAAGTATTCAGAAATGCGTGCCATATAAAGCAGAGAGGCTTTGGCTTTCCACCATTCATAAACAAATCTACGAAGCCGCTAAGAAGAACGTCACAAACATAGTCCATTTAGCCAAATCATCCCACTACAGTTCTAAGATCACGGAGAGTTCCAGCTGCAAAGAGCTCTACGAGATAACTAACAAACTAATGTCAAGGAACAAATGTACACCACTTCCAACGATCTTCTCTCCACTAGAGCTACCAGACCAATTTGCAAATTTCTTCAATGACAAAGTTCAAACCATTAGAGATTCGCTTGACAGCACAATCTCAACCGATTCGTCATCATACAGGTATGATGCAGAATTTCAGCGACAACCGTTAGGAGCATTTGAACCTGTTTATATAGATTTAGTACGGACAATCGTGATGAAAAGTGAACCAAAGTCTTGTGAACTTGATCCAATTCCGACATCACTGCTGCATGAATGCTTAGAACCAATATTGCCCTCACTAACTGATGTTATTAATATCTCTCTCTCATCAGGGGAATTCCCATCATTTTTCAAAACTGCCATTGTAAAGCCACTGCTGAAGAAACCTACACTGGACCATAACGATTTAAAGAACTACCGACCAGTTTCTAATCTCCCTTTCATATCAAAAATCTTAGAAAAGGTTGTTCTAACTCAACTTGTATCCCATTTGAATTCAAACAGTCTTTTTAGAAATGTACAATCTGCATATCGCCCTTACCACAGTACGGAAACTACTCTTCTGAAAGTATTTAGTGACATTCTCTCCGCTTTGGATAGTGGAAAGATTACAGTCCTCACTCTCCTGGATTTGTCTGCAGCGATTGATACAATAGACCATGATATATTACTTCACCGTTTCCAGCATGTATTTGGCATTCAGAATATAGCCTTACAGTGGTTCAGGTCCTACTTAGTCAACAGGACACAAATTATATCTGCAAATGGAATACACTCCAGCCCAGTTGACGTATGTTATGGTGTTCTACAGGGATCTGTTCTTGGACCTGTTCTCTTCATTCTGTACACTCAGCCGCTCTCAAGTGTCATAGATCATCACCCAGTGTCGCACCAACTGATGACACCAAAATATACAAGTCTAGCCACCCAACTGAAGTTGATGCTACCATCCATGGAGTAGAGAAGTGCATTTCGGATATGAAATCATGGATGACATGTAACAAGCTGCAGATGAATGATGATAAAACTGAGGCTATTCTGATCACAACACAAAGACTTTCTCATCCACATCCTTTACCTCAGACAATACATATCAGCAACACCAACATTACATTATCACAGTCAGTACGGAATCTAGGTGTTACTCTAGACAGTACTCTCACATTGCACCAACATGTCATGAACATCTGTAGGGCTGCATATCTTGAATTGAGACGCATCAGTTCCATTCGTAAATATCTTTATATTGATGCCACGAAAGCACTTGTGTGTGCATTAGTACTTTCAAGACTGGACTATTGTAACTCAATTCTGTCTGGTTCGTCACAATATTTACTTCAGAAACTTCAAAAAGTTCAAAACACAGCTGCACGGATCATCTTTAGAGTACCTCGATCAGAGCACACCTCACCACTGCTCTATACCCTACAATGGCTATCAATTCGATACAGAATCAAACACAAAATTTGTTCTCTGTGCAATATTTAAATGACAGACTCAAGTCTAGCATTCCTATCCAGCCTCACCCATGTGTATACACCAGCTAGATCCTTACGCTCCTCTTCTGATAATCGTATACTCATTGTTCCCAAAGTGAAAACAAGTCATATGGACAATGTTCGTTTGCATACCAGGGCCCGGCGACGTGGAACGAATTTCCCATTGAAATTTAGACACAAAGACACAGTGGTCCCTTTTAAGAGTGCTCTCAAGACTCACTTGTTTCGACTTCAGGGACAAACTTAGCGAACTAATCATGATTTGTATCTTATATATTTTCAGCATATTTTTATGTTTTCCAATTTCATTGTTTTTGTCATTTGTTGTTGTGTAGTGTAGTCATATCATTATTGATGGTGTGAAGCGCTTAGAGCTTTTAAAGATTAGGCGCTATACAAAGTCCTCATTATTATTATTATTATCATTATTATTATTATTATTATTATTATTATTATTATTATTATTATTATTATATAAAGCAGCCTGTATTTTGTTTTGCGTTAGAGAATATATCATTACATGAACTCTTTTTCGTAGATGGCGTTGTTGCATAGTCAGGTAAATAGTCCGTCAGACTTGTTGCTATTTTTGTTTGTTTCAGTCAGGATGCAGATTCGCAATGAATGTTCACATTAAAGGAACAACAATCTGGCCACACGACGCATGTTAATAGTAAGACAGCATATAATTCAGAATAATTTAATTTGCATAAAATCAGCAGAAAAGCAACATGTTTTTTTATTTAACCGCTCACCAGGAAAGCAAATGCCATAGACGCAGTCGGCACTTTTAAAACTTGCTTGTTTTTTTATAGATTATTGTGCAGCAGCTTATATTTGTTCCGTAGATTTAATATTATCTGGTGAAACAAGTGATAGTGAACAATATATCAGCAAACAAATGCCAAAACTAGGCAAGGCAGTTAACCGACTAATGCAGAATCGTCCACCACATTGTATTTGAATTCAGAACACATCTCATATTTGTCTCTAGCCGCCGTAGTCTGACATAGTACTGTGCCTCAACGCTAATTAATTGTACTTTAGCATTGCGGAGATGTTGCACATCCATCCAAATACTATGCTTTAATATTAATTAGTGGTGAAGAGCTCAGTACACGCTAAAACCAAGGAATTGCAATACTTTGCAAGTTGTGCTGGACTACGTTATACATTGTTGTTTAACTATAAGCTTTGTAGGTATGGAATTTAAGCCACTGCAGGGCTCGGATGAATCTTGAACGTTTACACTCTTGTTCGAGACCATATCCATAACTCTCACCAATCTTCGGTAGCTTTGACAGTTTTGAATGTTTATTCTGATGTTTAACATACATCTGTTTGGCACCATGTTACGACGCTCTGAAAACAACCATATAACCAACGTAGGATTGGGCAATTTCAACCTCAACAGGCGCACCACCATCACTCATTTTACAATCGGCATGAATGCTATTCATATAGCGGGTTATTACAGTGGCTGGTTTGGCAAGAAAATATAAAGTTAACACTACCTTACAGCAGAAAGTTGTAATGTCAAACTTACTTGTATATTTGATGAGGTTAGTGCTCTTGTTGTTTGCGAGAAGATGACATTATCATGAGAAAGTCCAATGTCTGAATACTGGAGCACATGTAGTTCTAGTTTACGTTATGCCAGTGAGGGTAATATATGTATATAAGGCTGCGCCAAATAATGCATTTGGTGTTGGGATATGTGCTACATGAGCAAAACATTTGTCTGCATCTATGCTGCGCGTTATTATTACACACTAGTTTCTAGTAAGTATAAACACACGTGTAAAATAAGTGTATAAGTTCCACCATAGGCAAGCCATAACGGAAGATTAAATCAGGAGACACTCCATACTACCCACATATTCATACAAAAAATAACTTTCTTTCTAATAGTTTCTTAAGGTTCTAAAGGCGATGGAGGTTTGTTTCGAAATATGATCTTTCTTTCGCTATTCACCGATGATCTGCTTCGTTTAATCCCCGTCTCTGCCTAAGTCATTGCGGTTGCAAATTCAATTTCAGCCACATCCATATAAGTTGTCATAAACATCTAAAGATAAATCAAGTTGGTGACGGGTAAATGAATGACCAGATAGATAAACATATGCTTCTGAGCATTTATAAGATAATGTACAATCCATAACGAATATGTTCCATATTTAGTATACACTACCATTATATGGAGTTATCAAAGTTCTTTGTGCATAATGGTGATATTAAAAATATCAAAATAAAACATGGCGGCAAATTGAAAGCCTTTTTGTGATAAAGTATATTCATTAGTCATCCAAGAAAACAAATTCTTGCTCCCATGTTTCCATGTTTGTAACTTTCATAAGCCGTTGCATCTTCTTATCGTTGCAAGAGACAAATCTTTTTTAAGTTATAGTTACTGGACGATCTCGAGTCTTTCTAGTCCTGTGATTAATCTATCACCGTTGAAATAATAAAATAGAAAAAGCTTCTGGAATTATCTTCGTATATGATTCCATGCATCGTCATGATCTTCGCATGAGAGTTATGACGCAAAACAATTATCTAAATGAACCACCTTGCTTCATCTTAATTGGCAAGATATCGACTAATCCTTGGTTAACATGGTTCTAAATATTTACCTCTATCAGTAATGATACTGATATTAAACCAAAACATACAACGAATAATTTAGCTCTATGTTAGTTATTTACATAATACAATTTAAGATATGACGTAGCAAGGAATGGAACTGTTCATGTCCTACAAACAGTGTTGCATTATTATAATATAACCAGAAATTAAATAGAAAACTAACAATAATGTCATAAAAAAGATGTACGCAATAAAGCATTTGTTTATTATAAGTAAAATTTATATGCTATACAAATTCACATCCATGTGTCAATAATGTAATCACGCAATACCAGCCTAATAATTTCTCATGTTTGTTTTGCATAATGGCTATAAAAATATGGGGTTGTGATCACTAACGACAATAATGGTAATTGCAGAAGGAGCTGACCTAACATACATTTGAAAGTGTTACAATCCCAAACTTCAGAGCCAAACATTCATTCTCGCTTGCGGACAAGCGCTTTGCGCTTTAGGTACTTTTTTATTTTGTAAGAAAAATACCACAATGAATGATCTACACCATGATTGTCTTCTTAAATCAATGCTGCACAACAACATCATCACTTGCATCAATATGCTACATTTAAAATGATTAAATGAAATGTTTGAGCACACGAAATTGGTGGATTCTAAAATATGGTCATTTAATCATCTAAAGCCTTCGGTCATTTTCAAACCAATGAAACATAGTTTTCGTGTTCCATACATATGTCAGGTGTTCAGCAAGTATCGGCAAACTGGAAGAACATGTCCGGTATCATTCAGCCATAAGAACATATCGCATCAATTATTTTTTTTCGCGATAGGCCTATGGAATTCAGTGATATCCTTGACTTTGGCATATATAGGCTTAACTCGTCAATGTTACACGATATATTCTAGAAATATAACACAAACACGGCAAATTTTGTCTTTAGATAAATTAAATATCAGGCTTGCATAATTGAATACGTCACGGAATTTCCGAATTGTCTCTAATCCATCTTTCAATGCTAAGTTGTAACTGATGACATCATCGATGTATCAAATTTATCTAGGGTAGATGTAATCATGTAAATTAAACGTTGAAAAATACTAGAAAACGTTCTCGTCCCAAGCTACATCACTTTATATCGATGAATTCCATCTACATGCAATACTGCTACAATTTCATTTCATTCCAATCAGCAGAATTAGCCAGAATCCTTTCAGAAGGTAAAATCTGGTGAATGTTTCTTTTTCATTTACAAATTTATAAACGCCGCCATCGATTCGTGGCAATGAAAACAAATCTCATTAAGTCAATGAAATCATTCCTCATCAAAATCTAAACTATTTATGTTTGATAGGCGAGCAATTTACTATTTGACTTTAGTTGTTTATATTGTTCTTGTAAGAACATCTGGAAATAAGTGATTATATTCATGTAATAACTGTTTTAGTAAATTCTGTTATTTTTGCTGCTGCAAATGTGTAAGGTTATTGTCTAGTTTACCAAAGAAGTCTTAATTGCAAACACACGTTGTTCCAAACGAAATACAAACCGATTTTCTTTGGTACGGACAATACAGCAAAAACTATAGCATCAGACTGAAAACAGATTTCTTTGAATTTGTATCATGTTTTTGTTCTCAGTTTTGATGAGTAGAGGGCTGATAATTTGTTGCACAAGCATTTGACAAACTGGAGTAATAAACAAGAAGATTAACATCTAATTAGTCATTAGAAAAAATATTCATTTAAACAACTTCAATGATATCACATGGATTTAATATGCAAGATTATTGAACTAACTCCCTAGCAGCAAACAACATTAAATAAAAAAAAAACATTCGTCCCATCTATTTTCCAGAATCAAAACAATGTGACCAAATCATAGTTTGCTGTTGATGAAATCGTTTTAATGCCGTTGATGAAATCGTTTTAATGCCGTTTGGCTTTTATAGTGATAGGCAGACGTCTCGAACTGTTGGATGCCTAATTTTATCGTTAAATGCTAGACAATACCAAACATACAATTTGCCAATTAATTGGACAGTTTTAGGATGGCAGAGTAAGTACACATGTCTGTATCAATGATTTATAATTTGAGATATTGACTTTGGTTTTAGAATGAACATACAAAGTTCTAAATTCTCTTCAGCAGGTGCGAAATATACATCAGCTACATCAACATTTCCTATCGGTTGGAACATATTTGAAATGTTTGTTTTTGCTATAAGAGCGTTTAATATCCGTTTAGTAATGCTATCAGAGCATTATATAAGTTCATATCGGCTTTGCTGAAAATCCAGATATTGTACGTTTAGTCATTGTGGACCTTAGAGTTAACACTGACTGCGATATTAGGAACATCATTGTCAAAACTTACAAGCAGCGAAATGAAATTGGCAGAGGGGACAGTCCTTATAAGCGTAGGGTTTTGCGGGATGTGTAAGTCTCAATTTGTGTCCAGTTTAAACTACAAACTCATTGTCTCATGTACGTATTCTATAACATAGCTAAACATACAATATTTGGTTGCAAAGATATGAATGCAAATGCATCGAAACGACAGCATGATCCGTAACAAAGCAAATGATGCTTACCACTTTGTCTCTCTTTTTCACGCCGTAGGGTATCATTCTGCGATATCAGATTATCTGTAAAACAAAACTAAAGTATTTACAATACCTATCAAAACACTTTGAGTTGAACTTAAAACACCAAAACAACTATGCAGGATAATGTCAGCTTAGTACGTTTCCAATTAAGAGCAGCATCAATCATAAATGGTTACTTTGATCGTTATGGCGATTTCGTTTGATCAGTTGTAATAACACGAACATAATAAATATAATTATTGTTTGGGATATATCCAAACCGATCTGCGTACAGCAATCTATGATTTGTAAGTTAACAACTCAGGCAATACACTTGATGATTATTTGATAAGTGTTTGATTTGCAACGAATTGGTTAAGAGATTCAAGTTTGAACAAATTTAAAACGACAAATTTAACAAATAAAGAAGGTGTAAATTCTATTAGATTTTAAATACATTATGAAGGCAGGTAACGAAATATACAGGAGGTCAACCAACAAAAAAAGCAATTAGGGGCTTGAGGCGTGAATGATGCATCCGGTCATAAACCAGTCCCGATTGTCCCACCATATCAAGCTAGAAAAATGTAGATACAAGAATGAATCTGAACTGTCTAGGAATATCTGTGCTTGTTCTAGTTTTCCAGGTAGAGACACTAGAATGGGAACATGTATAGTCCTCTGAGAGAAAACAGATTGTGTGCGGAGTGAAAGATCTCCAAATAAAGTAGATAAAGGAGAAACAAAAACAAGATATTAGTTCCGACTGCTACATAAAAAGACAAAATTATGTAAACTATGTCCATCAATGTATCAATTAATCCAGTGTTATAAAAAAGAATGTAAAATACTCTGTGAAAGGATATGGGCGCTGTGGATAAACCGTTCAGCACAGAGAAAAGCTGTAAATCTTCCAGGTAAAACATGACATAATGTTCGTTTGACGTTAAAGAACATACACTACAAGGAGTAGAGAGCTGCAAACTTAAAGCATAAAACTCTCTTCATTGCACGTATTCCCTATTTGAAACAAGATTTTACTGGTTAACACACATGGGGGTTAATGCCAATGGAAGTGGTGCACACATCTGGATGCTTGTCATCATTATACTCAACCAAACCTCTGAAAAAAAACATAATATAATAACCACAGGAATTTAAAAGAGATGTCTATCCCCATAGATGGTGATCGAGTCAATAAAACTTCTCTCTCCTTCTCAAAACCCAGAGAAGGGTAAAACTCATTTCCTGGCACCTTCATGGAGACCCAATCCACCTAAGAGCGACCCAGGAGATTATGTGGATGCGAATTGGGGTAAGAGGATGAATATGATTCCTGATTGATTCCGATAGATCAGTGGTACGCACAATGGTCCAGTGTTGTTGACCCTTAAAATCTTAAGATGCCATGGAATTGACCCTTAAATATGCTCTTGAACTCTTGTAGTCCAATCAGGAAAAGGCTTATATTCATTGGAATTGTGTTTTAGTTTGTGTTATAATTGCAAATTGGAAATTTCAGATGTTTTAATCAAAAACATTTAGGATGATCCCGTCAGATATGATTACATTTTGAAAATAAATATCCCACCCCATCAATTTATTTGAACGAAACATATACATCGATTGCCCACAACGATTGTATTATGTTATTTACGATACATTATAATGCAGGTTTTGTTTATGTTGTGTAAATGTATTTGTTAGATTCACACTAATGCCATTTTCTTTTTCATTCTTTTACAGTTTATTTACTGCATCTGCAGATATACAGATTGTATGTGATATGATCCAAGATTCACAAGTATTTGTCTCTTACGTACATTGTATCATTTGTTCCTAGTTAATGTACTCAAACCTGTTCACATCAATCCTCTATTACATGATTGTTTCTGATTATTTATCATCTGTATAATAAATTTAGTGCTCTTTACCGGTGTCCGCAATATAGCTGCCATACTATCAAAATGTATCAGAAACGAATGATATTTCAAATAACGGACATTGATAGTGTTATTCTGACCATGTCATTTTATAAATGTACAGAGCATGAATGAACATTAACCATCACAACTGAGATACAAATGCACGATAGAAAGTTGAACAAGATTTACCACAGTATGTTTGCAAACCCATCTGCTGGTCATCATTTAGCAATTTTCTGATTGCCTCCCAATTCAACTTGCCTGTAAAACGAGAGTTAATATATGTAATACATATACCAAATGAGAGCTGTTATTTTTCATATGCCATTAGTGAACATACAAAATACAAAACCAATACCATAATTGGGTTTAACACAACTTAAGGCCATCTACCTTTAAGAAAAAAAATAGCTAATGCATACATCAAACGACACAAAAACGAGTTTCATATTACGTCTCTATTTTATATGATAATCTTGTTTTTAAAATTCCACATTATAAATTATTTTTGTATTTGTTTTTGCTTATATATATATATATATATATATATATATATATATATATATATATATGTAAGCTTATATTGGTTTAATTCCGTTCCAACTTGTGGCCATATTTAATATTAATCATCGCACAGTTCCATTTTCCAAATTGGTTACAATTTTGCTCTAGTTTTGAATGAAATTCCCCAGTCACCATGAACCGTTTAGATATACTTATTTCAGAAATAACAACTATTAACAATTTCCTAATTGAAATTAGTATTTTTCATATTAGTTAAAAACAATGTTGTCTTTTTAATAAGGAAGATGTTAAGAAAGCTTTTAATTAATATATATATCTTGAAATTCAAAAGGTACTCCAAAGTGGTGTCCAGAAAGGGAACAATACAGATATGTGCCTATTGAAAGATGGTTATAACTACATAAAGTAATTAGAGTTAGAATGGCTACATTTGTAATATTTACCAAAATCTTTTGTCCATGGCTTAGGAGTTTCCAGAAGCATGGTCGTTTGCTCATCGTTCACGTTTTCTGCGACAAAGAAGAGGCGATTACACGTAATATCTCAAATGAGGGCACCTTAAGACATTACGGGTGGATATGAAGGTTCGATTGACTCAGAATAGTCCGTTAACACTTTATGATAGTTTGGTCATGTTATTGCCAGGCGCTACTGAAGAACATTATGTTATACTTCTCGGGTAATCCTTACAGTACCTTCATCAAATACCTTCAGGACATAAGACTGTTTCACCAGTTTTATCAATATCCATTAAAAAACGCAAGGTATAGATTGGTAAGAAGAATTCAGTCATAAGTTGTATTGCATGATAGGTCAATCAAAGTCCAAGTATTGTGAGGTATTTGTATATAGTTGGTATGTGACATTGTTCAATGTTGGTTGAATAAATTCAAATGCATACAATATGAACTATACTATGTGATTAAGTGTATTTGTTATTACCTTTCTTCTTCTATTTTGTAACATTTTATATATAAGACGGAAGGTAGGTATTACTGATAGCAACCAAAATGTTAGTCATATTAAATTCAGTAGCTTAGTGAAGAGGGCATGTATTGTTGTATGTAATCTATTAATATCATTGATAATTAAATGCAAATTGGCATCCATTGTATAAAACCAAAGAAACACTTATGTTGTTTTATGAAGAATTATATTAAGTTATGTAGATCGGTAATCTAGAAATCGCTTAAAGTGTGTAGTCTTCTTGTGTTAATCAAGGCAGGTACATTTGATTGCAAAGTGGAAGATTTGTATTAGCCTGAAAATGTCTTGATAAATGTTTTCTGTTAAATATGTATGGATTATGCTGGAAGGACTGCTAGAATAATTCCTAAACATTTGCGACATCAGCCATTTTTATTGATTATATTTTGTTTGATGTGTGTTGTTTTTTAACGGTAGTTTTAATAGATTAAACTATATATCATGCCAAGCGATTAGCAGTATGTGTCTCTCCAAGGGACACACAGGCAGCAAAATAGGCTTTTAGTAAGTATAAATAAATGTGCAAAATAAGTTTATAAGTTCCACCAGAGGCAAGCCATAACGGAAGATTAAATCAGGAGACACTCCATGCTGCCTACATATTCATACAAAAGATAACTTTCTTTCTAATAGTTTCTTAAGGTTCTAAAGGTAGTGGAGGTTTATTTCGAAATATGATGTTTCTTTCGCCATTCACCGATGATTTGTTTCGTTTAATTTCCGTCTCTGCCTAAGTCATTGAGGTTGCAAATTCAATTTCAGCCACATATAAAAGTGTCTTATACCACATAAGTTGCCATAAACATCTAAAGATAAATCAAGTTTGTGACGGATAATGAATGACCAGATAGATAAAAATACGCTTCTGAGCATGCATTTATAAGATAATGTACAACAACGGAAATCGTCGGGCATCATCGCTTAATCCATAACGAATATGTTGCACAGGTAGTATACACTACCATGATAAGGACTCTGAGTTATCAAAGTTCTTTGTGTATAATGGTGATATTAATAATATGAAAATAAAACATGGTGGAAAAATTAAAGCTGTTGAACGCCTCCTTGTGCCAAAGTATATTCATTAGTCATCCAAGAAACCAAATTCTTCCTCCAATGTTTCCATGTTTGTAACGTTCATAAGCCGTTGCATCTTCTTATCGTTGCAAGAGTCAAATCGTCTTAAAGGTATAGTTACTGTACGATCTCAAGGCCTTCTAGTCCTTTGATTAATCTATCACCGTTGAAATAATAAAATAGTAAAAGCTTCTGCAATTACGTTCGTATATGATTCCATGCATCGTCATGAACTTTGGATAAGAGTTATGACGCAAAACAATTATCTAAATGAACCACATTGTTTCAACTTAATTGACAAGATATCGACTTATCCTTAGTTAACATGGTTCTACATATTTACCTCTATCAGTAATGATACTGATATTAAAGCAAAACATACAACGAATAATTTAGCTCTATGTTAGTTATTTACATAATACAATTTAAGATATGACGTAGCAAGGAATTGAACTGTTCAAGTCCTACAAACAGTGTTGCGTTATTATAACATAAACTGAAATTAAATAGAAAACTAACAAACAACGCAGAGTGAGTCACATAACTAATAACGTCATAAAAAAGATGTACGCAATAAAGCATTTGTTTATTATAAGTAAAATGTATATGCTATACAATTTCACATCCATGTGTCAATAATGTAATCACGCAATACCAGCCTAATAATTTCTCATGTTTGTTTTGCATCATTGCTATAAAAATAAGGGGTTGTGATCACTAACGACAATAATGATTGTGATCACTAACGACAATAATTGCAGAAGGTGCTGACCTAACATACATTTGAAAGTGTTACAATTCCAACTTCAGAGCCAAACATTCCTTCTCGCTTGCGGACAAACGCTTTAGGTGCTTTTTTATTTTGTACGAAAAATACTACACTGGATGATCTACACCATGATTGTCTTCTTAAATCAATGCTGCACAACAACATCATCACTCGCATCAATATACTACCTTTTAAATGATTAAATGAAATGTTTGAGCACACGAAATTGGTGGATTCTAAAGTATGGCCATTGAATGAATCTTTTAAAGCCTTCGGTTATTTTCAAACCAATGAAACATAGTTTTCGTGTTCCATACATATGTCAGGTGTTCAGCAAGTATCGGCAAACTGGAAGAACATGTCCGGTATCATTCAGCCATAATAACATATCACATCAGTTATTTTTTCGCGATAGGCCTATGGAATTCAGTGATATCCTTGACTTTGGCATATATAGGTTTAACTCGTCAATGTTACACGATATATTCTAGAAATATAACACAAACACGGCAAAGTTTGTCTTTAGATAAATTAAATATCAGGCTTGCATAATTGAATCTGTCAAGGAATTTCCGAATTGTCTCTAATCGATCTTTCAATACGTAGTTGTAAATGATGACATCATCGATGTATCGAATTTATCTAGAGCAGATGTAATCATGTAAATTAAACGTTGAAAAATACTAGAAAAAGTTCTCGTCCCAATCTGCATCAATTTATATCGAGTAATTCCATCTGCATGCAATAATGCTACAATTTCTTTTCTCTTCCAATCAGCGGAATTAGCCAGAATCCTTTCAGAAGGTAAAATCTGGTGCGTGTTTGTTTGTTTTTGTTTTATTTACAAATTTATAAATGCCGCCATCGATTCGTGGCAATGAAAACAAATCTCATTAAGTGAATGAAATCATTCCTCATCAAAATCTAAACTTTTCATGTTTGATAGGCGAGCAATTTACTATTTGACTGTAATTGTTTATATTGTTCTGGTAGGAACATCTGGAAATAAGCAATTATATTCATGTAATAACTGTTTTAATAAATTTTGTTATTTTTGCTGCTGCAAATGTGTAAGTGTATGATCTATATTACCACAAAGTTCTGAATCGAAAAGACTTGATGTTCCAAACGAAATACAAACCGATTTTCATTGGTACGGACAATACAGCAAAAACTGTAGCATCAGACTGAAAACACATTTCTTTGAATTTGTATCATTTTGTTTTCAATTCTCATGAGTAGAGAGCCGATACTTTGTTGCAACTGCACAAGCATTTGACTAAATATACATCAAACTGGAGTAATAAACAAAAAGACTAACATCTGATTCGTCATTAGAAAAAAGTATTCATTAGAACAACTTCAGTGTCTCACGCACGGTGTGTCGCGAAACGATATCACATGGATTTAATATTCAAGATTATTGAACTAACTCCCTAGCAGCAAACAACATTAAATGAACACATTTGTCCAATCTATTTTCCAGAATCAAAACAATGTGACAAAATCATAGTTTGCTGTTGATGAATCGTTTTAATGCCGTTTGGCTTTTATAGTAATAGGCAGACGTCTCGAACTGTTGGATACCTAATTTTATCGTTAAATGCTAGAAAACTCCAAACATAAAATTTGCCAATTAATTGGACAGTTTTAGGATGGCACGGTAAGTAAACAAGTCTGCATCAATGATTTATAATTTGAGATATTGACTTTGGTTTTAGAATGAACATACAAAGTTCTAAATTCTGTTCAGCAGGTGCGAAATATACATCATCTAGATCAACATTTCCTATCGGTTGGAACATATTTGAAATGTTAGTGTTTGCTATAAGAGCGTTTAATATCCGTTTAGTAATGCTATCAGAGCATTATATAGGTTCATATCGGCATTGCTAAAAATCCAGATATTGTACGTATAGTCATTCTGGACCTTATAGTTAACACTGACTACGATATTATGAACATCATTGTCAAGACTAACAGGCAGCGAAATGAAAGTGGCAGAAGGGCAGTCCTTACTAGTGGCGGGTTTAGCGGGATGTGTAAGTCTTAATCTGTATCCAGTCTAAACTACAAACTCATTGTCTCGTGTACGTATGCTATAACATAGCTAAACATACAATATTTGGTTGCAAAGATATGAATGCAAATGCATCCAAACGACAGCATGATCCGTAACAAAGGAAATGATGCTCACCACCTTGTCTCTCTTCTTTCCGCCGTAGGGTATCATTCTGCGATATCAGATTATCTGTAAAACAAAACTAAAGTATTCACAATACCTATCAAAACACTTTGAGTTGAACTTAAAACACCAAAACAACTATGCAGGATAATGTCAGCTCAGGACGTTTCCAATTAAGAGCAGCATCAATCATAAATGGTTACTTTGATCGATATGACGATTTCATTTGGTCAGTTGAAATAACACGAACATAATAAATATAATTATTGTTTGGGATATATCCAAACCGATCTGCGTACAGCAATCTATGATTTGTAAGTTAACAACTTGAAACACCAAAACAACTGCATGATAATGTCAGTTTAGGACGTTTCCAGTTAAGAACAACTTCAATCATAAATGCTTACTTTGATCGACACACTAAATAAAGAAGTCTATGATAATTTCTATAGCAATTTCGTTTGGTCAGTTTTAATAAAAGAAACATATTAATAGGAATTATTGTTGCGGATATATCCAAAACGTTCCGCGTACGGCAATCTTTGATTTGAAAGTTAGCAACTCAGGCAATACACTTGATGTTTATTTGATACGTGTATCATTTTCAACGAATTGGTCAAAAGATTCAAGTTTGAACAAATTTAAAACGACCAATTTAACAAATAAAGCAGGTGCAAAGTTGTATTAGATTTTAATACATTATGATGGCAGGTAACGAAATATACAGGAGATCCATGAACAGAAGTAATTAGGGGTTTGAGGCGTGAATGATGCATCCGGTCATAAACCAGTCCCGATTGTCCCACCATATCAAGCTAAAGAAATTTAGATACAAAAATGAATCTGATCTGTCTGTGGATATCTCTGCTTGTTCTAGTTTTCCAGGTAGAGATACTGGAATGGGAACATGTATAGTAGTCCTCTGAGAGAAAACAGATTGTGTGCGGAGTGAAAGATCTCCAAATAAAATAGATAAAGGAGAAACAAAAACAAGGTATTAGTTCCGACTGCTACATAAAAAGACAAAATTATGTAAACTCTGTCCATCAGTCTATCAATTAATCCAGTGTTATAAAAAAAATGTAAAATACTCTGCGAACGGATATGGGCGCTGTGTATAAACTGTTCAGTACAAAGCTGTAAAACTGCCAGGTAAAACATGACATAATGTTCGTTTGACGTTAAAGAACAAAAAAAACAAGGAGTAGAGAGCTGCAAATTTAAAGCATAAAACTCTCTTCACTGCACGTATTCCCTTTTTGAAACACGATTTTACTGGTTAACACACACGGGAGTTAATGCCAATAGAAATGGTGCACAAATATGGATGCTTGTCATCCATTATACTCAACCAAACCTCTGAAAAAGACATAAATGAATGACCACAGGAAATTAAAAGCGATGTGTATCCCCATAGATGGTGATCGAGTCAATAAAACTTCTCTCTCCTTCTCAAAACCCAGAGAAGGGTAAAACTCATTTCCTGGCACCTTCATGGAGACCCAATCCAACTAAGAGCGACCCAGGAGATTATGTGGATGCGAATCGGGGTAAGAGGATGAATATGATTCCAGATTGATTCCGATAGATCAGTGGTACACACAATGGTCCAGTGTTGTTGACCCTTAAAATCTTAAGATGCCATGGAATTGACCCTTAAATAGGCTCTTGAACTCTTGTAGTCCAGTCAGGAAAAGGCTTATTTTCACTGGAATTGTGTGTTAGTGTTATAATTACGAATTGGAAATTTCAGATGTTTTAATCAAAAACATTTAGGAAGATCCCGTCAGATATGATTACATTTTGAAATAAATATCCCACCCCATCAATTTATTAGAACGAAACATATACATCGATTGCCCACAACGATTGTATTATGTTATTTACGATACATTATAATGCAGGTTTTGTTTAGGTTGTGTAACTGTATTTGTTAGATTCACACTAATGACATTTTCTTTCTCATTCTTTTTCATTTAATTTACTGCATCTGCAGATATACAGATTGTATTTGATATGATCCAAGATTGACTCTTACGTACATTGTATCTTTTATTCCAAGTTAATGTACTCAAACCTGTTCACATCGATCCTCAATTACATGATTGTTTATGATTATTTATCATCTGTATAATTAGTGCTCTTTACCTGTGTCTGCCAAACTATAACAATGTATCAGAAACAAATGACATTTCAAATTACGGACATTGATAGTGTTATTCTGACCATGTTCTTTTATGAATTTACAGAGCATGAATGAACGTTAGCCGTCACAACTGTAGTTTTAACAGATTAAACCATATATCATGCCAAGCGATTAGCAGTAAGTGTCTCTCCCAGGGACACACAGGTAGAAGCATAGGCTTGGGTGGGTATCAAAACATTTGACCTCTGGATTCCGAGTCCAATGTTCTGCCATCTACTATAATGCCAACCCCAACTATTTTTCAAAGAGAATCAGCAACATTTGTATTAGCTTGAATACCCCATCTAACAAGATCTAAATCTCTGAAGCGCTGTTGTCAAAGAACCTGTTTTAATGAATTTGGTTTTGAAAATAATAGTGATACCTGACGATGAATAAGGATGAGTGTGACGCGCTATTGAGAATCTTTCCACGTTAAAGCACCTCATTATGTGGTACGTGATCACTCCAGGTGATCCAGAGCATGATTGGGAGACATTGAATATGAAAGGCTGTTAGTCTTTTCCCTTGTGAGGCGTACATAGTCTAGGTTTCCAAGGCATACAGGAGGATTCCTGACACGCAGGCATGGTACACTCATATCATAGTCTTTAGGGTCAGCATACGGTTTCTCCACATATGTTACGACAACGTGGAAAGAGTAATCGATGCCATTCCTATCCGCTCGTTGATCTCGTCATCGAACAATATGTTGTTGTGATCGTAGAGCTGTGGTAAGTGAACTGACGAACTACCTCAAGTTCGTAGTTGTTAATGATAAT
This sequence comes from Unio delphinus, assembly GCA_029339505.1. Taxonomy (NCBI): domain Eukaryota; kingdom Metazoa; phylum Mollusca; class Bivalvia; order Unionida; family Unionidae; genus Unio; species Unio delphinus. The sequence goes on along the minus strand of JAQISU010000122.1, from coordinate 9,329,429 downwards.
GGTTGAGGAGGGGGGGGGTCCACGTTCTGAGCCATTATGTCTGTTATTTTAGGTTGAGGGTCAGCCTAAACTCATCACATGTTTTAGCAAAGTGGTGCATTAGGTGGTGTAACTCTGCTTCTTTGTGAGTGGCTTCGGCAGCATTTTATGAAAAGAGTAAGTCACTGATGGTTGTACCAGGTTAAATAGTTTACTGTCTAATCAATTGTGCAGGTAGATTCCTTATGTGGAGGTGCCAGTGGAATGCTTCAGCTGGATAGCGAAGAAAATGCTGAAACGATGGCACATGATATCTTCTACTGAGATGCCATCCTTCTTGGGGTTTTACTTAAGGTCAGTTTCTCCAAGGCCTCCTTTACCTCTGCCCCAGTAGGTGTTACGTCCATTTTGACCATGAGCTGGAGGTCTTTAATATCATTGTGGGCATCGTTGGTCACATGGTTGTCTCAGTGGCACTGTTTAAAGTAGTACTCCACACAATACTCCATATGCGTCCTATAGTCCTGAAGTGGTATCGCCTGCGGTAGAATTCAGTGCTGATATCACTTAGTTCATGGCACATATTGCTTTCTTTATGTCATCGTACATGCCTCGAACATTTCAGGTAGCTGCTGCTGACTGGACGTTTTGACATAGCTGACGAAAGTATTCATTGGATCACTGCAGTGATAATATTTGCACTTTTCTCCTAGTAGATATGTATAAATGTAGAGTCCTCTGGCAGGGGGGTCATTTGTATTTTTGAGCACTGCAACGCTCTTCTATGGCTGACGTGAGTGTGGCAGAGTTATCCTCAAACCAGTCGTTGTTCTTTGACTGCTTCTTACCAAATAATCCATGTGGGTGTGTTATACATAGTCTCGCGTGTGTGATCCCATCTTTCATTAGCACTACCATTAGGAGGTTCTGAATCAAACGTTTCGTAAAGGGCATGAATTAATTCCACAGAAAAAAAAGGATATGACGTCTTCTTCACGGTAATACATGGTTTACCCTCCTGCCGCGCAAAGTACGGGTAAGAAGCAGATAATTCATGGCAGACTGTATCATAATGGTCTAGTCCACATTGGTGCCAGTGTGTGGAACAGGGAGACCTCCATAACAAGGCCTATTTCTGACACAATAAATCAGTGATTCTGAGGTCCAGGTATGAACGCATCTCTAGGAGTTGCTGCATGTTCTCATTGATCTTTCCAATGCCAAACTTGCAAACACATAAAGGCCAAGAGCCAACGCGTTGCACACACCCTTGTGTTGAAAGTCTCCCAATAATATAATGTTATCTTCCTTCGTAAGTGTGTCGATGAGCCAATTGAAGTCGTCGTATAATTTATCACCGGTATCCGTGAAGGTGCTTAGTGTGAGAGCGAGATGACTGATTGTGGTGGTGAGGCAGAGGAATAATAGTGTTCCGTTTCCTTGCTGTCATGATTATATCATTCACAGCAAAGAGTTCCTGACGTAGAAATCAGCACTGTGCTCTCTGGCTTCGTCATCGCCTTTTCCTTTTCCTTAAGAACGTGCAGTTCGCTTCTCTGAGGTTCTCAGAATCTTGTATCCGTGTCTTCAGTAATGCGACGCGGGCGTCCTGCAATCCTGCAAGTTCGTCATTAATGACTTTACTCTTGAGGCGTGCGGTAGCTCTCCAGGGAGACCTCTTAGTCTTCCACCGTTTGAAGCAACCCTTAGCGTCTGACTCTATGTCAGTCTAGCAATGAATTATTACCGGTACTCTGCTGATTCCCGTGTTGTGTCGACGCTGTGAAGCGAGGATGGAGTGTCCTCTCCAGTGTTCAAACCTTGTCAGGGTGATATAGATAATCAATTGTTACCCATACAACTGATCACCCCTCTCCTCGCATCTGACTGATCCAAAGAAAAGGACAAGCCGATACGTCATGGCACCAGCGGCGTCGCATGAGTTGCAGACATGAAACTGAAAACAATGCCAAATCCCCTTAGGAACTCCGTCACCGATACTGGTGTTAGATTTTATGCACGTAGCCTTTACCATGAGAGGGTACAGTCACAAGGTAACAATGGTTTTAAGTAAAAGTTTACCTTCTCCTATCTTGGAGAGCACCCAAGAGTAACGAGCCCCATTTGCAAGAAAACTAATCCCTTATCCAGTTCTTTTAAACATGTTCTGACAATCATAGTTAAGCCACTCGTGAAGGCTTGGAGATGGATTTGGTTGTAAGATGCTCTATCAGAGGCAATCCATTGGGGTTTTCCAAGTGAAGTGGGTGACTATCTTCCATATCCACCACGGCGAAAACAACCAATGTAACCCAGGTTATATATGATATAAATTAAATCTTGTGTAAAATGCTGCTAATCTAATTTGTGCTCTGAGGTTCCTCTCAGTAAAAGATTCAAGGTGAGAAATTGTTATAAATTACACTTTTCCGGCTCAATCTTAAGAAATATGAATAAATGCATTTTATTTTGGCACTAATTCAATTGATATCGCTACTAGATACACATGATTATTTACCAGTAATGCAGTACAAAATATTCGCGTGTCTAACTTAACAAGTTTGATGATGAAAACAGATGTTCTATACAGCCTAATAACTAGTTTGGTATGTTTATTATTAGCATCTCCATTAGAAACAATATATTCGTTTTATAAGAACAAACTGAACTAATTACATGCAAAATTCCTAATAAAATTAAAAACACTATTCGCTGTTCGTCTAGCGAACATTATCGCAGGCACAAGTGATGCCGAATAATTGTTATCATCGATCTTCCTGGTTATTCAAATATGGTACGAAAACATTTTTGATCTAAATAATTTGAGCCATCTTTAAGTACCGTATACATTATGTTTCAAACTGCTAGTTTGTTGAAAGAAGGAATTATTTGTTATCGACATATACTCACAAAATCGCTATTTCACAAATATTCTAATACAATGGTCAGTTAGTTACTGTTCGAGAAATTTTAAATTATATATATATATATATATATATATATATATATATATATATATATATATATATATATATAGATATATATATATATATATATATATATATATATATATATATATATATCTGTGTGTGTATGTGTGTGTGTGTGTGTGTGTGTGTGTGTGTGTGTGTGTGTGTGTGTGTGTGTTCGGTGGGCTGGATCAAGAACGACATATTGACGAACAGAACTAAAATGTATTAAAGATACTGAATGCGTATAGACGAATCTGCTTATATGAACATTCTGTACCTTTCTTGAGATTGCACGGTTGAATTTGAGCAATTATTGATCACCGTAGTTAGCAAATATTTTACTGTACTTTTGTTATAGGTCTGATTTCCCAAATAATTGGTTTCGTTCTAAATGGACAAAATAAATATCGACTAAAAGCATTCTGTTAACATTGCCCCATTTAATAAAACACAAGTAGACAGGTTGCGGTACATTACTGATTATAACGTTTTGTCGTACATAAAGTAATTTGTTGTAAGTAAGCGTTAAAAAAGGTATGATCTCCAATTAAGTGGCAATTTGGAGCATAATACGTGTCGACATAGACTGTTCTTTCACCTTTTGTCAGCCCTTTGTGTTTGATATGACGTTGCGGAAATAACATGTTTTTTTATTCTTTATCTGTGTAATTTTAAATTCACAAACAGTTTCGTTTTGTGAAAATACATATCAATGTTTGGATAAGATCATGATACTTTTATACATTGACTATATACTACCTTACATAGATTATTACTTACTTTTTCTGAGACGATATAGGATAAATATCACAGTTAATGCCACAATAGCCAAACACAATAAAATACCCAAGATTATGCACACGGCAATAAGTGCATCCGCATTGCATGTCTCCGATGATGCTGGTGGACTCTTGCCTGTAAAATATCGTAGTGCAGTGTGACAAAATAAGAGGACTTTATAACTGTAAAGCAACTATTGTACTTTATATATAATCGTTAGGCAAATAAATGTTCGTATGTGGGACGATAAGTAAGCTCATCATTGGTACATGTAATTAACTATATAGGTGAAATATCGCTGTTGATTCATACAATAATTCATTTAAAACCTCTTATTTGATACTGAACCTGAACGTAAAAGATAATTTTGGAAATAGGCCAGCATTTGACGTGCGTAGCCTTAAAACAATTTATAGATGAAACTACCACAACCACCATTCAACGTTCTTGCATATATTTTAGGAGACCACTACATCGAATTCACAATGGATGGCATACAATCCTTGCTGATGATAACACTGGTTCTCTTTAGCTTTGCAAGTAAATGTGATAACGTCATGCTTACCACTTTAGGGTGTTGATTTATAAACATTACGCATATATTTCTCTGCTATTGCAAATATTACCTGAACAAAGCAGCACCCGCACTCTCTAAAAATCCATCACATCCGATTTAATGTTGATGCCTAATTTGTTAACATTTTTATCCGAATTTACGTTAGTATGTGTCTCATCTTAAACAGTATATGTTATTAGTTTAGATTGGATGAATCAGAACTCTAGTGGAATTATATTTCATTGTCTATCCGTTTGTTTCATCGCTTCAGTAATGGATATCCGGTATAGCTAAAGTGGTTTGCCAGTTTCATGCTAGCCTTGTACATCATATCGACTTTATGATTGTTTGATCTCTTCCAAAATAATATTTCGACAACGTACTAGATTGCACACTCGTTGATGGAAGAATGTTAATGAATGTTTGTTTATTGATACATTTTAACGTTTGCTTGACATTTTTAATATTTCCTGATGCTGGCCTACTGTAATTAATAGCATGGCATTTACCAATATATCTTCCCATCTGTATATTCCCTCTTATAAATCCTTATCTGACTAAACCATGGTACACGCAAAGTTATCATTTTAGTTTTGTGTTGTCGGTAAGCAATCATATGTGGTTACTTTAAAACAAAAGACGTTTAGTGTAGTCAATGGTATAGAAGTTGTTTTATTGTATTGGCAATGTGTTACATTAAAGCCAGGAAATTGCTCTCGTTAATAGCTGGTATCTACATTTCAAACGGAAGTCATCTCATCTGCAGTGATTTATACACTTATGAATGAATGAGATATATAACATATTTCAATTATGTAGCATGTGTCTATATTTACCAGTGACATGAACTTCTGATTGGTGTTCTATAATTACCGCCATATAATAGAAAAGAGAAAAACAGAATACTCTCTGATCAGGTTTAGCATTGTCATCATACATTCATGCACACATATTTGGAAGCTATATAAGGACAATCACTTATAATAACAAAATGTAATGAGAACACATTCTTGAAAGGTTGGTAAAACCTTAAATATTATGTAAACACACTCCAACAATGATATCAATACGAGATTATTGCTAAATGTTTGTTTTTATTTAGTTTTAATAAAATATTACATTGATTAATTAATACGTCTATTTCCATACAAGTATTTACATTTGCATTGACAAGTCCGTATTGATGCAAGTATCTTAACTCAAATTAAATATTCCTTTTAACGTATAAGACATGGACAGTGCAGCAGAACGAGATAGGAGAATCCATGCCTTATACATAAAATGTTATCGAGTAATCTTGTAAATCCTAAACAAATAAATGTAAATACCAATATCGTGACTATAATTATTATTGCTTGACTATTTTGATGTCTACATCTGCAATACTGTATATTTACATTTTAACACGTAGTGGAACACAATTAAATATGCCTTACTTCCTTCCGTTTTGAATGTGGTACAGTAGTCATTTGACATTACGTTTTTCACACATGTTAGGGCAACACCTTTGATACAGGCATAATATTCCTTAGCTTCCATTCCTGGAGTTAGCTTTAAAATTGGTTCATTCTGAAACAGAACATAGTTATACAGAATTAGTTCCCTAATAACTATTTAAACACATTCATGTAATTGCCTCATAACAAAAACTAAACTAGAGATATTAATGGTGAACAAAAAGAAAACATTTTTAACTAATATTTGTTACGCATCAATACATTGATGACATGTTGTTTTACGGTTAAAATATGAATTAAAGTTGAATACGTTACTTATACCTCGGTCAAATTCAAATCCAATTTGCAATATCCTTCCTGATAGTATGTTTGTTAGAAATGAATAAATATTTAAAGATAAGCATTTCGAAATTATATCAGAATTGCAATTCTGACTTTGTGTATTACAGTATGCGTAAGGAGAGCTGCAAGTCCTAAGTTTGAGATGGATAGGGATATCAAAAGAATCATGTCAAAAGCCTTCTTCAAAGAATTATATTAATTATTCAGTGTCATATATACTATATATAGTGTGTGCGTGTTTCAGATGTTAAGGATCGTTTTGTAAACAACATATTACATAACTACTTTGTGTCTTGTATTGTATATTCTATTTTAAGATAATTATTACTTTTATATAACAATGTTTATTTTGATCGAAATTTCCTCCCTTCCTGTTAATAGTTCTGTATCTTAGGATTTTATTTTATGGATATTATTTTTGGCATTACTTAATCATGCTTAACATTTACAAAGGAATCATATACTTAATAGTGTTTTGTTGAAATTTGAGATTTGTTGTATGTTTAAATTATTTATTCAAATAACAAAGCTCTAATTATTACTTTGTTGACTAAATAACTGTGGGTGTTATTGCAATTACATGTAGATACATATTTGATGATTTAATTGCAATAAATCAAGGTTCTTAGTACACCAATACTGTTCCAGTCTATTGTTACATCAACACATTGGCTATTTTAATTCATCCAGAACACCCCATAATATATTTGAATTAACCTAAAAGTTAGGACTGATGATATAACGTTAAAAACCAATTGAGATTTAATTCAAAATACTGTACGTTCTTTTAAAATTTTCACTTTTGTATTCAAAGGATATAAACAAGTTATTGAATTTTACTAAACCTATTCCTTTTTGATCTTTATGCTACTTAGGTTCAGACCATATAGTCGCAACACTGTTAAATATAAATGTCATTTCAAGGTAATACAACATGGATCTCTATAGGCAAGCTAACTATAATAAATGATTTAAAATTCCATTAAAATTCAGTATTAAATTGGAAAGTTTAATCTATACTAAATTAGATTAAAGCGTGGCATTGTATTGACATGTCATTGTATTTGTAAACATGATTGAACCAGGTCCCTGTTTCAACATTTCTCCACTTAGAAAAACAGGGTGGTACAAAGCATAAGAGGTTATGTAGATGTAAATATATACAAATGTTTTAAATGTAGCAAGGTATAGCCATCTAAGGACACAGAGTCACAAAATGTTCTTTGCAAATAACTCTGTAATTAAAGATTTAAATTTAAAATTCAATATTATTTTTTTTTAAAAAGAACAATATAACGGAAATGTATATCATGGCTCTATGAAAATATTGTCCATTAGTGTTAAAATAATTAAAAATACTGCTCATATATTCAGTAAGGTAGGTTCGTCAGTTAGGCAAATTTCAGATTATGCTAAAATCTCTCATGTGCTATTACATGGGCACGAACGTAAGCAAAATTTCAATATTAAGCAGGTTTTATGTGTCCTTTGATGACCTCCTATTTCTCGAATGTACTGAGTAGAGATTTCACAAGGTTATCCTCGCTGGATCATGACGCTAATTATTTAATGGACCTTTTCTTATACGGTGATTTAACCATCCCTGTTCATCGACACAAATATAAAGGCTAGACAATCTTTACAAAGGCCTATGTTAATGTTCACAGTAAAGAGATCTAAGAGACACAGCTAACTTTAAAAATATATTTATAAGTAATAGTCTTGCAATTCCCATTTATTTATTTATATGTCAATCACACCCTTTTCCATCTAAAAGTGAAAGGCTATAACAAATGTTAAATATATACAATATAATGAATATACATTCGATCATTCATTGCGCCATTGATCACATATTAAGACAACATGGTTTCATACATGCAGTTGTTCTCTTGATTCAAACAAGAACAAATTCCTCATCAAAGTGTCCAAGCTGACAATTAGCACAATTGCGCCAGACACAAGGCACATCTCAAACACCTATCACAATGGTTGCTTCATATCACAAATAACTAAGCATGTACGGATGGTCCATTTCACGATACTACTTTATACTATCAAATATATCGTATGTATTGTACATTAGGATGACTGCTCGTCCTAGAAACTAGCTAAGTATGAAAAAATATCCTCCTATAATGACACACAGAAAGCATTAAAATCTAACATAAAGGTATTTGTGGATGTGATTAAGTGCGAAATAAGGTGCAACGTTGACTCATTTGCAATTCCATGTCGTAGGAGTTTGAATTGTTTAAACAGCTTTGAAATGGGAATCAGAATGTAGGCAAACATTACGAGTAAAGAAATTTAAGTTATATATTATGCCGTTAATCATCAAAAAGTGCAAGTCAATCGACGATGACGAATTTATTTTTAGGAATACATTAAATAGGCAAATACATGTAGTCATCATATGAAGCAGAGAAGTAATTGCATGTATTCGCGGAACTAACGCTGATGGATTTCCTGAATAGTCAGACACGTAGGTAAAGAGGGAGTCACTTTACTTACTGTGTTGGAAACACCACTATAATCCTTCCAGTACGGAATCGCTACAGGTTTACCACAATCGTTTGCTTTCAGACTCGCAATGAGACTGTTTCCTAATTTCTCTATCGTCGGTTTGCAAGCCTTAGTTGGTGCGACTGTCATGATTAAACATACAATATTCTAGTTATTTCATAATTAGTTATATGTGCACAATGTGCAGCTACCTGAAGGTCCTGAATATTTATGTTAGTATGATACACTGGTTTCAATTTAATGTCTTAATACAGCAACACACACACACAAGCACATCGATTTCTTTCACATTAACATCACGTTATATCTCAATTCTAACAAAAAATATCTTAGAGGAATTTGCATGATTGCATACAATTCATATATTTAAGTTACTTGGCATATCACATCATCAGCTTGTGAGGCCTTAAGTTATTCACTAATATATAAGACAATTAAAAAGTTGCTAAAGCAATAGAGAAATTAAAATTATTATGAGTTTTGTTCCTTTGCAACTTTAAAATATCACCACCAAATTGTTATGACCCTTTCCTATGATATCACAATTGTGAAAGGTAACTTAGCACGAGATACACACACACACACACACGCACACACACACACATATATATATATATATATATATATATATATATATATATATATATATATATATATATATGTGTATATATAAACTTATTTTCAAATAATATTTGATAGGTTTGTATATAAAAAGATTGTTTTAAAATCATTCATACAATAAAACGAGTATTAACAACTCTAAAGAAACTGAATAAATGATACAGGCTCATAGTGAAGGTAAGTTTGAATATATTGTACCCATGCTAAAAATACATGTCATGCAATTAAATATCTTGAAGTACCCATTTCCTATAATACGGTGCTTGGTGTCTGCTCATCAATATTCAAGTTGTGAGTGTCATTAATATATGAATACATTTTTGAACGTATTATGGGATTCGTTTCCTTTTCATTTATAGCGTGCTGACAAAATCCTACACGATATTATTTATCTAAGGTCGTAATACAAATCACAGTGTGTTGTGGACAGAATATCATTGTAATTATTATTTTGTGAAAATGTATGAAGGGGCGGTCGGTAAAGCATCATTTATTCAATGCATTGATTCGTAAGAAATTGGGCACTGCGCGTACCTGACATTTAAAAATATTATTAGAGCGAAAATGTAATTTCAAAGCAAAGGAATAAAATTTTAAATTCAATAACTTACACATTTTGTTTTAAAGTTTATTCTCAAATGCTGTGCTCACGGCGCGACCCATGGGACCCAGCCAAAATGATCCAAGCGTGTCCGTGAATGTATGCAACTTAATGTACCCATGTGAAAGCGCACGCAGGCAAAAAACAAAATCTACTGACAAATCAATTATTCAGTGTTTGTGTGACCTATCATACACAATAAGATCACAAGGCTTTGCTGGTGTACAGTTGTGCTGCCTTTCGTGGTATAATTGTATTTATATGTGTGTGCGTGTGTGTGTGTGTGTGTGTGTGTCATTTATTTGACCAATATTCACGCTATTCTAACGTTCGGAGGGTCTTCCGATCAATAACTGTGAATATGCCTAAAAGGTAAGCCACGCTTGGTTTGCTTACAACGTCATTACTCACATTATATTAACACATTCATAATACAAGCACATTATAACAATTTGTTCTTTTCATGAGCAACGTGAATTGAATATATTTATTACTGACGTTTGAAATATGATGGGACTAGTAGGATATCATTGAATACTCACCCATTAAAGATAGTTGTACTTCGTATATCTTTGCTAATGGATCCATTTTAGAGATGACAACATATTTTGCCTGGTCGAAATGATCAAAGTTTTTTATCGTTATAGTTCCAGTTTGGTCAAAAATCAACCTTCCTTGGTACTCGGGTAGAAGACTTTCATTTCGGATGCAATTCTGAACTGACCACACCGCAATCTGTGCATTTCTATCACCGTTTATGTGAAGGGAAACATCTGCATTGCAATTGTTGAATGCAATGTTTTGAAAAGCTTGAACAGAATCCCCTGGGCATACATATTTAAAAGTAATTCCTGCACCTGAAACTAAGGAGTACACAACATATAATAAGCTTACGTCATTAGACGCTTGTCCTCCATCCATTATAATAATACTACTACTGAAAATAATAACAATCAGAATGATATTAATAATATACGTACGTAGAGATTGTTCATTATATTCGCAACTCTTCATTATGAAAGTAGGCGTACGTTGAAACGGGAAACATTTAGCATGAGAGGTTGTGTATAGAAAAGCAGTGTCCACCGATCGAGATATTACTTTTCATATGAAGCAGAATAAGAAATTGGACATATAAAATAATATGGCGGCAAAGAAATGAACAGCAAATAATATACTGAAATAGCTATCAACGTACTTGCAAAGTACCATACGAGTTGTCAACAAACGTTGTTTGCCAAACTAAACACAAAAGGTGTATAGTCAATATTAGGGTGCAAACACAATGTGGAAAAGGTTACGAAGACGCACGGATTGACGGTCGTGAATAATATAAGATTACGGCTTAACATTCCGGACACTTCGAATTATATCGAGATTATTTTTAGAATGCAAAATACTACCCAGTGAAAGATACTGTGTATTTACAAGACCTAAAGGACGTATATTCAACGACGTGTGTCATACTTATGCGTTTATTAAATGTATGGACATCCTTAAAACATTTTTTACGACTGCACAGGACATCATCCTAGGAAGGATTCCGAAGATATATACACACTTACTGCTAAACGATGATTCGAAACTAAATCTTAGATTTGATTGTACAAAAACAATATATTGTGAGTTATGACATTCAGATAGAATTAGGTATCGATAAATACGTGATTCTAACTGTTAAACTAGGCACAGTTGTAGAACAAAAATGAGATGCAAGCGAATGAATGCTAAGTGTGATTCGCGTTCGATATTCAACATAACACTGTCAGTAATACCTTGGCACTCTTACAAAGAACTCAGCCGAAATCGCAGTGTTGACCAAATTATGGCTTAACAGTAATGAGCACCTATATTGGACTGCGCCAATCGATAACGTAGACCATTTTGGTCTCCTTAAAATTGAAATTTGGAGTCCTATGTTTAATGAATACTCATTGCAAAATGTTTCCATTTGATCTGGAATAATACAACTTTTTGATATTTTTGTAGATTTCTCGAAATGTTGTGATTATAGACTGGATTTTTCTGTGTCAATTCCCTATTAAGTAAATTCTATTTCAGCATTGCGTGAACAGTGTGGTGACATCTCAAGTGTAATTTGTTCTGTCATTGAATACTCGAAATCAGAATTTGGTAAACATACAAAGTCGTTCAATCGCAACTATCAAATAAATGCTATGGAAGAAAATTCATATTTCATTTTGAGTGAGTAAGGAAGATGTTATTGCACTTGGAATTTATTACAAGTTTAAAAAAATGCATTATCAAGCTTGAAAACACATGACATGGCTTGTGTAATTCGGATATGCACAACGTATAAAGTTAATTTGGAGCAAATAAATAAGCATACTTTTGCCATTAGTATTACCAGCTAAAGAAGACAGTGTATGCACCATTTTTAAATCTGGCGTCATTTGCTAGCCTTAAAACAAAATAAATACTCAAGAAACATAATGTGGAATCTGGTAAAGCAGCTGGTATGTGCCAGTCCAAAAATAAATCTGCTTTAGCTACAACAGAACAAAATTTAATCAACCAAATTGTTAAGCTCCTGGTACGTAAGTGTACATGAAATGGTGACAAAGTACGTCCTAATATATTACTGGGCAAACGTGTTTGAAATATATAGGAAACGTAAGTGCCATAGCGTACAATACTGAACGATTCTGACCATTTAAAGTTGATGGAGAAAACAATCAGCAGATAACAAATAATGCATTGCCTTGACTGTCGCTGTTTCCTTGGTACAATTCAAGATTGGAGAGTGACAAGACATTGGCATGCCCTCCCTAAATGACGAATATTATATATATATATATATATATATATATATAATGTTACATAGTACATATGTAAAATTGCCTACCTGATAACAATCCAGCGACTGCACTCAAAAGTAGAAACATACAAGATCTGTTTTCGGACATCATGCTTTATCTGAAAAGCAAGGCATATTGCATGTCACATAACCTACGGATTGTAATATTACAGATTATATGATCAAATAAATTAAAATATAATACGAAGCAAATAATTTCTTATACCGATGGATATGTTTGTTTATTTATTGAATCAAGTGGTAAATTAAAAACAATTTGTAAGGAAGTGTCCCGCAACCAAACGTATAAACTATCTTTGGAATGAAAACATATGCATGTGCGTACCGGTACTCTAATTCCATTACACCAGCTATTTGTCCGACTTTACATTTAACTACACACGTTTCTTACTTTTTGTTTTGTTTTTCCCAGACAAAAGATAAAGTATGGCTATAATGAGTCTTTTGAGTACGAACTTTTTCGTTATTCCAAAGGTTAAAGCAGACCGTATGATTTCAAGTGTTGACCAGTAATAAATACATTAAAAGTACATCTAATAGTTTAGAAGACGTCATCAGCGTTAACGATAGTCATTTGCAGTTAGTTTAGTTACATAACAGAACAAATAACAAAGAAGTAAATCAGCTGATTACTAATCAGTGGTGGAGTCAGCTTACATAAACGTGAGTTTATTTTTCAGCTAGACGTTCCAACAACTAATAGGTCAGGCAGTAATTTAGGATAAGTAAGGAGTCATTGTATCGGTTGTCAAACTTGCTAGGTGAGTTTAATTTTAACATATTCCCAGCAGATATCATTACTCGTGTAATGGCATCATATGATTGAAAACGTATGTATAAGTTGTGAATTAGCACAAAGACAAATTATTTGAAAAGTTTAGTCGTCAACATTGGGTATTTTATGTTTACGTGTTATTCTGATTGCGTTGCTGATGTTCTCAATACAAAGTGCATAAACTTTCTAACTCAATCCAGGACTCAATTATCATCATACAAATGTATTTGTGAGCGAATGATGAACACTTATTCCGCCAAGGAATAACATTGATCCATGTATGATGAGTTCTTTACCAACCAGCCTACTTCGTGAACACAATATGATGTCGAGCTCAAGCGGCAAAACAATTACGAAATTCTCATACTTGTTTTTCTGTCTGCACTTATGTATACAGATCTAATCTCCTAAAGGCTCCGATAATACTTATAAAGTTTATATCCATCAAAGTGAGGAAACAAAAATTATTATCCTTGGATGTCTGGGTTTCATTGAAGTATGTGTGGTACTAACTAAAACTGTTGCAAACGTTTACTAATCTGTATAAGAGTATGGCTATTAAATTATATTATAATTCCAAACTAAACAAAGAAAATTCAAAACAAAACATACCTTAAAACGTTAAGTGTGCTATGTTTATCAATATTAATAGTAATGGTAGTAGTGGTAGTAGCAGTAATAACAGCAGCTGTACACTTAGTAGTGTATGCTGTGAAAGCTGCAGTATGAATTAAAGTAGTAGCTGAATGCATTGGATAAGAATTGTAATTTACGTTGATTTGGCTATTTCACTTGAAGTAGTTCTAGTGTTGTTGTTTACGTTGTTAGTACGTTGTACACATATCTAAAATGGTCGATTTGGTTTTAATTGTATTGGTATAAAATCTCTTTCAGTAATTGATCAGTATATCAAAAGCACATCCCACAACTATATTTCCATATTACCAATTTAATGATTTATCACATTATAACGGACATGCCTCCTTGATGTTAAAGGAGACATGAGTGATTGCCGAATGCAGGCGCAGACAGGCAATTTTCAGATTTCAGGATTTCCGTTCTGGAAAATCACAAATTTCCGTTGCTTAAAATATGTAAAACAAAATCATAATCAATCAATTTTATTTGTCAGTTTTAGACATAACTGAATACCTTTCGCTGGCTGTAGAAATCATACAGATTTGGATACGTGCTCATGCGTGGATCTCCAACTGTAACTGGACATACAAAGAGAAATATACCAATCAAGGTTTACGTGTTTCTTAACGCAGTGAGCGGAGCTGCTTCATAAGATTAATCATCAACATATTGTACGACCTGTTCCTTTTAGAGTGATTTCAGGTAGCTAAATAACTTTTCCATTCGTGTCGTCCATTACATTACAGTCAAATATATTTTTTTAATTATTGAGGTTGCGCGGCGGCTAGGTACCTTATTCGTATCCAGATCAGAAGAAGTTAACACGGCTCTGGTTTTGCAACAAAGATAACAAAGCCGCCGAAACTCGTTGAGCCACACATGAATGATGAAACATATACCGGTCTTTACATTTGCATCGCAACTGACTTGGAAATATTTAATTTCACGAAGGTGGTCTTTTATTTTGTAGACTGGAAATAATCAGATTATGCTTGAGTTTGCAACACTGGGCTTTGTCAGATTACCTTTGTCGGTGAAAGATTATATGTGATCCCACACTATTCAATTACGTGATGTGAAGCCATACGGGTTTTCTATAAGAGCTTTAATTACCCTCATAGGCAAATTACCATTATCAATATTTAGTAAAATGCACCGTAAGTGTTTACACTTTCACGAAACTGCATGTCGATCAAACTTAACCAAGTCCCGAGTACAACGGAACAACACCTACATGAGAAACCTGTCGACCCGTATCTATATTTTCTTACCGGTCCATGTTCGAGGCAAGCTTGTGATGTGCACGCGATATATGATTGTTTGTGAAGTCAGGCATATTGTATTCCTTGGGTGTCTGGTGGACGTTTAACGTCCAACACATTCATGCATTCCTATGATCAAGTATCATCGTGATAGTGCATTGTCCACCATGCGTCCGTCCTTCAGTTTCACACGTCACAAACACGAGGCTCCTTGCACTGACACCTTGTTGAATACTTAATGTTTGTGATGATAGCTGCTAAACTGTACTTTAGGTGGAGTCTGTTGTAAGTTCGATAATTGACTGCGGTGATATGACTCAAGAATCCATAAAAGCCAACAAACGAGCTTATGTATCAACAGCAGCAGCTTGCCAAAGCTGTCGTGAAGCGTTTGGTATACACTGGTTTGTGATTGATTCAGAAAATAGCCTTGCCTATATATCTGCCAAAACAAAATGTAAATGAGAGGAATTTGTGTACAAAATCGACAAGCTAGTCGACGAAATTGCCCTCGAGTTGAGGCTATATAAATATAAGGTTTCATTTTCGGTTGATGCCAATAACAATGTTTTCTCCATCTGCATCTGGATTTGTTCAGCCTGCATGATTCTGAGATCGAATAATTTTTCAAGGTAGAAAATATACATTGTTTGTTCCATCCTTGTGAAATATCACAGATGGGCCAGGAGATCTCCTAAATCGTCATTGTATCTGCAAATACGACAAGCATAGTGGCAATGTCAACTTTGTTAAAACATGCTTTATTGTCATTTCAATTGATTCTATATTCGTACACTGATATCGTGTGCTCTTAAACTGTTCTTGACAAATCCAATATTGGTACCGCGGAAGTAATCATGTCCATTGTCGTTGCTTAAACGTTTTCTAGTAATTGTTTTCTAAAAGAGAACACAGAAAGTCGTACTACAAACTAGATATGATCCATCGATGCATTCATGATCTCAAACGGACTTTAAATAATATACCTAAACTCCAGACCCTTTCTGCGGTTCAGCAACGAACGGCGAAGTATCCATGTATAGCATTTGTGTGGGAAGCGATGCAAGTCGTTACCGCCGATACACAGTTACTGCAAGGGTCTACAATTATAGTGCGGAAACGCGCCAAAATAGTGTAATGCTCATGCGTGGTGAATTTCGGCAGTTTATTGTTGTCATTGGCTAACAATGGGTTGTATTTCTGGTACACGCTGGTGTCAAGCTCGTTCACATCGGATGCCACGTCTGTATCTATGTAGGAGACGCCAGTGGAAATATGCATCAGTAACCAATCCGTACGACTAAAACAACTTGAGAGTACGGTCCTCAATTTGTGAAAGTTATGTTAATGATGCATATGTACGAGATTCGCGCTAGTTGGGAATGATAACAAATTTATACCATTATTCATGTTTTGCTCGGATGAATGCAACAGTTTGTATAGGGAAAATACATGTTTATGATAAACCATCCGTAGTATGATTATTCGGTTTGTAGAAATGGTATCATAAATGTGTTCTTGGTTCATTAAATATCAAGTGTGAGTATTTACGCAAGGACAAAGTTCCGCATGATCATGACACAAATGTGCATATAAAGTCCATATTCAGTAAGTATGTAGTCACGAGATGGCACATCTAGATATAAATATAGTTCCCACAAGCCTAGTTATTTCGTTTTTTGGTCAGGTACTATTACGTGCATGATCCGACTACTCATGGAAACACAAAGAAAGAGTGGATTGCCTTGGAAATGGAGAGAAAATATGTAAATAGTTGATGAATAATGTAACACAAAGTGTTTCGCGAATGATTTCAGAAGTCAGGTTTCGACATTATTCGTTTTTACCACCGTCTAAACTTTTTTTCACGTCTAAATACCGTAGTTCAAATGCATTTGTTTACGCTGCAAATAATAATCGTCATAAAAGATACAACAGCACTTACTTAATGACAACTATTAACTTTAAAGGTTAAATTGCATATATATTACTTTAGCTACTAAACATACGACGGTACTTGATGTCTTGCATTGGGGCATACTTCTGCAAATGATATATGTGATGGTGATATAAATGAACACACAGAATATACGACACTATAGTATCTACTACATATATATACTATATACTACACTATAGTGTATTCACTGCAAATATCAATTTAGCAAATAAGTTGGACGAGTTTAGAGAATATTCCATAGGTATGCGTACTTGTCTTCACTTCATAGAAAAATGTGTTTATATGCAGGGGATTTATGATTGTAAATATGTACGCTAGTCATTTTATAGGAATGGTTCGTTCCGTGCGTTACACGCATGCATCTGCATGTTTTATTTTCTTACAGGACTTCTAATATTATGATTTTAAATATACGACAAACCTACATTGGCATATTTGCCGTTTGTGTCTTATTTCAAGAGATTCATACATCTTACAGATGAAGTATGGTTATTTTACCATACGATTTAGTATAATGATTCAAACTCTTTGCATTGGTTGCATGGAATACGAGTGCGTGGTGGAATCGAGATGCAAATTGAAATGATCAAATGGTTTAGGTATGAGTGTCAAATAAAGTAATTTCCTTACTGCTTCATACTGACCGTAACCTCACACACACCCATGACTAAATGTAAACATTCACATTAAAAAAGTTTCTAAAAAATAGTAAAAGACAGGTGGCGAATTCAACAATAAAAAGTCATTGCTAAGCTACATATCGATGATTGTATTGATAGTCCTAAAGTAGGTTCAACTGATATCAAGATGTATTTTTTGTTGACAAGGATTTGGGGATTTAAAAATGTTAAAGATAGGTATCTTCATTAATACACAATGTGTATTGTAGTACACAATATGGATAGGAATCAAATATAAGTTAAACACGCATGAATGAAACTGTCAGTTAAACGGAAGGAATTGGCGATAATTCAAAATAAACTGAATACCATTCTAGGGACGAAATTGTATTGTATAGACAGACGTAATATGGAGAGAGAGAGAGAGAAAGAGAGAGAGAGAGAGAGAGAGAGAGAGAGAGAGAGAGAGAGAAAGAGATATATTTTCAAATGCGCCAATTCAACAACAACGTCAGTCTTACGAGACTTCAATATATCTCATCTTGTAATTGGTCAAGATTTCGTGTAAAACTATGTAGTTCTTAAAGTTAGCACTGAACAATAAAGCGGTTATAAAGTTCTTATGTCGTTTACATGAAAGGATACAGTATGTGCCCTTGTCAACTATTCTAAGATAGATGTCAAATCCTCTTTAAAATTGAGAAATTATGTATTAATACCTCCTAAACTAACGTTTGTGTCCTTCTGAAAAGAAGAAATGTATTACATATCAATTAACTTTTTAGCTGATGTACCGTTTTTTGTTTTTAAAAATGAACATTATCTACATACCTAAATTACTAATAACTTTTGCCTTTACATGTGCATTAAAATTATAAAAACAAGTTTATTTTCAAATCCCTACACAAGCAGATAACTCAGATAATTTGCAAATATAAGAAATGGCCCTTTATTCTCATTCAATAATAATAATAATAGGTTATAGGAGATATATAAATATATACCTGTGTTTCCTTCGTGCCTTCCTAATTATATTGTAAATGATGATTTGGCAGAACCAATCATGTAATTTGATATCACACCTGAACAGACCACGTACATACTAAAACTGCATAAAAATCAATATCACCCGTCCTAGCAAGTGTATCATTCCCGATTGAATGATTAATACTTCTTTGTTACATGACGAGTCCTATACTGTACAGCAAACTATAGTAGAATACAAAACAACTCCTAACTCTCTCTCTCTCTCTCTCTCTCTCTCTTTCTCTCTCTCTCTCTCTCTCTCTCTCTCTCTCTCTCTCTCTCTCTCTCAGAAAGGAATTAAAGTTCTGGGTTCATAAGGATTCGATGATTACATATGCGTCGCATTGGTCACAAAACACCTTAGTCCTTCTTCATGTGTCAGCTACAGTAGGGTTCAATATCATTTGAATATACTTCATTTATTATTAGTAGTAAGTAGTAATAGTAGTAGTAGTAGTAGTAGTAGTAGTAGTAGTAGTAGTATTGTTGTTATTATTGTTATTATTATTATTGTTGTTGTTACTATTATTAATAATATTACATAACTGTTGAATCTGCTTAAGTATTGTGAATTAAAGGCGAAAATATTTATGTCTACACCTTACATTCAATACGAAAATATTACATGAAAATTCCATTCTAACAGATTTTGATCTTTATCGCAGTGAAGATAATATTATTATACATTACCTCAAGTGCTCAATAACTATCTTCCAAAAAGTGTGGCCATAGTTATTGAGCACTTGTGGTATGGTATAATAATATTTTTAAATAAAAAGTGTTTCACAATGACGCTCAAATATCTGGTTACAGGAAAGTTTCACACCAACATAATTTGTTTCTACAAAGATGGTTTGGATTTCAGTGACATGTCAGTGAATTGTCTCATAGCTGCATAAACTGATTTTAGATTTCAGCAACACTTTATATGTTAAGGGAAAACAATCAAAATAGTTTTCATCTAAATTACTGATATTAGCTTTGAATACAAATCACAATCAGTTATTGAAATTCTAAATTCATTTTTATTTAAATATTTGAACGGTAAATAATATTTATGTATTTAATGCACCCTTTATCGTAACGGTTTCTAGTTGCCTAGTAGTCTGCATGATGTCTTGGCTCGGCCAGTGTAGGTATGTGAGAATGTTTGCCAGTATCTGCTAGTGGGTCGGTGGGTCTTTCCGCGGATGTCCCGGTTCTTCCTCTCCCAGTCATATTGGCAATTCTTTTTTGAAAAATGGCGTTAGACCAATTGCACGAACTGTCTGTTTCTCTGTATATGATTTGTTTGTTCTTTTCTCTCTTATTTATATTATACCATAATCACTTTGTGTATGACTTTGATCTGTTTAGACTCGTATACCATGTACATGTATCATAGCCCAGCGCATGGTGCTTTTCAATGAAGGTTTGCACTGTTTTGCTCTGTTTGTATCAAATAAAATGGTTCAACAATTACCTCCAGCAAAACGATCTTTATTAACTGTGATTCATTACTTTAGAATAGAGCACATTTCTTCACAAAACTGTTTAGGACAAGAATGAGATCAATTTTGTCAAAAACTTTGCTGATAATTATGGTAGAAAAAAAGTATACCTATACCATACAAAATATCTTAAGATTTGAAAAGAAAAACAAATCAAAATCCAAATTGTGCTAAGTTTCACATTTAGTCGCGGAAGATGACTCACTCGCAAAGGTATTTGTATGTTTCTTTTTAGTGTAAACTAACAAAGAATAACCAGTGAACCTGCAATAACAATGAATAAATAGCTATAACAATACCTCATGCATGGGTATACTTGTTTGCAGAATTAGCATTTCAAATGCCATACTTATTAAACATCAAGCATTGTACAAAATAGTATTCGCTTTCTTACGGAAAACGATTTCAACTGAACTTATATGGTTACCCTATTTGCCATGTTTTTTTAAAGCCGTTTGCACAAGATCAAGCAATTTAGTTACGTCCGAATTAATGATTCGCTATTGGAAGAATGCATCAGCTAAATTTCATGTTGTGGCATTAAACTGTAGGGAGAACGGGTTCTATCACATACTCTAGACCTAAAAGAATCAACTTCGAAAGCAGCAAAGACGGTAGCAATTTACTCTAAATGAATACGTCGACCAGGTAGCGAGAGAAACGGGTATATATGTATCTGTACAATACAATGAACGATTCTTCCTAATAAATTAGAATTTGTCTTATCACTTATTAGAATTAGAGCAATTGGCTGAGAAACAAGACATATTTAGCAAGATATGTATAGGAGCAATTTGGATCTCTCTCTCTCTCCTTTCATGAAGTTTCAAGAAAACGAAATGTTACATTATAATTATTTATCTGTATAACTAAACATGGTACTTACAACGATAAATATTATTTTTAAGTGACGAAAAACAATTCGAAGAGATTTAAACGCAAATAAACTCCCGCTCAGTACGAGAAGCGGAGACCAAATCTATAAAATACTATCTCAGTTTGTTAGCTAAGAAAAATACAAATTAAATGGTTGCTTATGCTGAAAGATTTTACCACTTACAGTAAACATATTAATATCCTCAGACGAAAACGATAAGGAAATTAGGCTTTCCCGAAATAATTACTCAGATATTGTACAACGACTGTCTAACCAAGCAGTGTTTCCATCGAAGGATGACATGTATTGTTTTAGTCGATAGTATTTATAGATTTTTGTATACAGTACATGCGTGCGACCGAAGCGTTGTAATGAATCAAATATCTTTAATTCTGAATGATGCATTATGTGCCATCAGAAAGTATTGTGCTATACACACTAAAATTGACGATTGTATTGATATTAGCAAGATACACTGCATGCATATCACGCGTCAACATAACATTTTCCTTTTCAATGTCATATTATCTTGGTAACTATTCAAAAGTGAAAAACATCACAATGCCACATCGTAATACGTAAATAAAATAGTCAGGTACATGTATGTACATATGTTTGTAGATAATAGCATTACCTTGTATGCAGCTTTTTGTGGTTTGTTTCGATGGCACAATCGGCATGGATATTATTCATTTGAACTCTAATCAAAGCTGACATAGACAAACTGATTACAATTCTAATCGAAGAGTAATGACATATTGATAGATAAGAATGAAGGAACTAAAGTTATAATTTAAAGTAGCATAAGCTAGTATATGTTTGTAATTATCCAATGTCATTAATCCAATATCCATTTTTTAACCTAGAATCCGACCTCTTCCACGTTGATACGCACATGAAACTCTTACTTGTATGTATTAGTTTGTGACCTTAATCAAACTAGGTGACGATAGCTAATTATCAATTATTAGAACAAGAGACAATGTAATGTACCATCAACTGTTACATTTAAATAATAAACCTAAACTTCTCAAAATTCACAAACTTTCTAACCTGGACAAACGTCAATATTTAACGTCACCTGATGTACAGAGACTTGGCTTTTAACCTTGTTACACTCACTAGATGTTTTCGGTTTTGCGGCAAGATAATCACTAAATCAGCATACATCAGCACAAAGCCTCTTCTGCCGCTGCACACATACGTACACATAACTGTCAGTATATGTAAGTATTTGTATGAAATAAAAACATGCACACTAGTTGCAATGTTAACTTCCGGTTTCGATATATATATATATATATATATATATATATATATATATATATATATATATATATATTACAGTTGTTACTTGTTATATGACGAAAGAGATGTGTCACTAAATGGTTGAATTTATGTGAGCACGTAAGTTGATGATCAGACCAATTTGTGCTCTGGACTATATGTGACACACGGAATAGGAGATGCCACCTGTATTTGATTGATTAGAGAAAGAGCTACATTAGCAAGATTCGTGCTGCTATTCTCAGCGCATACGTATTAGCTCCAGTATAGATCTGACTGCATTGGACGGAACAATTATGTGAGATTCTTCACAAGACTTACGATCAATGAGAATCTGTCCGTAGACCGAGAATCAAAGTTAAGCGTTTCAGTAATGACTTAAAAGAGTTATGATGCCGTTCTTGGGTGATAACTTTCTCTTCTTCAGAAGCGCGATTCCTGGGATATCGTGTGGAGATAACAAAAAGCAAACCTCGTATGTGATGCCTTCTCTTCTCCTGTCAATGGATTGACTTTCTCGCACAGGGATCCGTTGTGAATGTAGTGTACAAGGCGATTTAACAAAATTCCGGTGAGGATTGTGATAGCATGGCGATGCACATATTTTTGTCTAGTAGGTTTTTTTGGGGGTGGGGTGGGGTGGTGGCGTATTTCTGCATTCTTGAACTACTTGGGATTATTTTATTGAGTACAAGTTGACTGAAAGAGTTCAGTCAATTTATATGCTTTGCATTCAAGACTTAAGTTACTATAGCTTCTGCTCCAGATGCTTTGGAATCTAACATAACGTGAATTGCTCTCTCAGTTTTAATGTCGGTAGATCTGCAAGAGATATGTTGGGTTCTACTTGAGTCAGTCTATTAATTGCTTCTTTATTAAGAGATCATTTAATTTTTGGCACAACCCTTAACAAAATGTATCGAACGTCTTCATCCACAGTAACTAAACGCACCTACCAGTTCGCAAGGGACTCAAGCCATTAACATTAGCCTAGATACCTCATACACCGCGGGACATACAGGGGACTGTCTAGGGCCACTGCGTTTAACATTCTACATACTGCCATGTACCCATTGTCCTACTACTGAACATTTTGTTATCTTTGTAAGAGCCTACAATAAGTTCCACGAGCAGAATATGCATTTAATGTGCCTACTCCTGCAAGAAATCATTGAAATGCTAAATTGTAACTTGCAAACTTGAAGTTGACAGTCCCATAAATATGGCGCGTTTGTGCTGTGAGAGACAGACATGCTATGACTTAGAAAGAGGCAGATAATATTTGTATTGGTCAATTAACAATACAATTATAAATATATTTAGTCTGTTTGATTTTATAAAATAAATATTCCAAAAATAACAAGAAATAGACCTTCATGATTTTATGTAAATATTCAAAAGTTCTACTTGGCATTATATTTGAACTTAAATAATTAACTTATACAGCCAAAAGTTTTGTATGGTATGCATATCTAAAGCATTTTATGTCGTATTCAAACAATGAATGTAGATAAGCAACATAAATAACTTATTGAAAAGCTTAAAAATGTATTTGTTTGGATCTTATGACGTGTTTACCAATTCTCAGTTAATTATTCGTATTTCAGAACAACAAACGTATATGTGTAATCTGTTTTCTCTCGAATTGACCGATCTTTCCCAAAGTCAAGAAGACATTATATGAGCAATTTAATATAAATAACATACATGGTTGTACCATAGATTCAGTTTACCATTTACTAGAATAACTACAAAATAAGATGGGGCCCCAAGTGTCTGAGTGGTTTAAAGCGCTCAACGTTACGGATCACTGCCATCTGACCTCTGTTTGCATGGGTTCGAGTCTTAAATTAGGCCAATGTGGGTAAGTGAGAAGGCTTACCAGTAGCTTCTCGTGGGTCGGTGGTAATTTCCGTTTTTTCTTCCGGTTTCTACCTAGACCATTAATACTGGCTGCCATATAGAGCCTATCTTTTGCTTAAAAATGACATTAAACCCTACAACAACAAAATATGAATACATTATAAAGATTCACTCTTTTATCACGGTGATTTTGAAAGAGTTTTTAGTAACACTGTACTCAATTACATGTTAATTTTAAACCATCAATACTAGCAAATGTTAATTTCTGTATGAATCAAACAAAATGGTGATATAGTACATACCAAAATCACCGTCCGTTCATATTTCCATGTATTATTCACTTTTGTACAGGAAGGAAAGTCATCCACTTGTTTGTGTACTGAATATGTAAATGTCCGTTTAGTTTACATTATGATAGCTTAGCTAATTTATATATTCTACTGGTATAGTGCCCCTCTGATAAAAACTAAATTCTAGTATAGGTAATGACAAACAAGCCCTTTACATGTCATATCATCTTGGCAGATGTCCAAACATTAAGTAAATACCAGTTTAGACTACTTATCATTACAGGTAAGATATATACGGGTACATGCGTGTACCTATGTATTGATATTACTGTTATATAAGCAACCGTTATAGGGTTTGTTTCTTTGACGCTGTCGGCACAGACATTTTTCATTGTACACCTCACGTCGACATATAGAGTAGGATCCAATAAGCACAACATAAAGCCATATTTCGATAGGAATGGGGTGAATTATAGTAATAATATAGTATAACATGATCTGTAACAAATTAGTGATATGTTATAAATGTTCGGAGGTCTCATACACCTTTGAATTGTTTGGGACATTTACTCCAAATAATTGTTGACCATATAAAGTTTAGATACCTCTCTCTCTCTCTCTCTCTCTCTCTCTCTCTCTCTCTCTCTCAGTTGTTTATGTATTTTTTATATTCCTTGTGACTGTTCATATTTACAGAAATGTTCAGGAAAATTCTTCCAAGGAATTACAAGGCACATTTCACAGTGTGATTAGAAAAACTGAGGAACATTATTCAATATAGATTAAGTAACGTGTGTGATCATTGTTACGAAGACTGTTCCTAAAACAAATACGCCCAACCTCTCCCCATCCGTTGCCGATAGCTTTAATAGATTATATGTATACAGATGTTTTTTTTTAAAAAAACTATTCATTTATTTTGAATTAGGCATTGCAACATATATTCGCTTTACTGGATTCGTACAATCACCACGAAGTAATGATTTGTTTCGCTGTGGTACTAGTAGATGGTATACTACTTGTAACACTATTCATAGTGTTGTGTCTGGATGTTTTGTTGTACTTACTGTTGTAACTTCTTGTTTTATTAGTGTATTTGTAGCTGTAGCAGGTATCTGACGTATATAAATTGGTCATTATGTTAGCAATCAATGGACTTTGCCGGGAAGGAATCTCTAGCATAAACTAATAATATTACTTACCGTTATCTAACCTCTGTTGTGACGTAGAAGAGGTAATACTAACTATAACAGCTTCCGATTTCACTTGAGCTTTTCCATTTACTCAAATCAGGCCTCTGCTATGGGCTAAAATCTCTTAACCCAAAGTAGAAAAGGCACATAATGAGAATCTTTGAAGAGCTTTTGATCAATATATAGTATATAACTATTCAATGGCTTTACTGTCTGTGGAAGGAGCTAGGCAGGTTTTAAATTAGCCAAAATTTGGCTAAGGATTCCTGTTGCCATACTCAGTGAGGCTGGTACACAACTAATGTCCTTTTAGCCCAATTTGGCTAATTCCTACAAAGCTGTTCTTCACACTCATAGGTTGAAACCAAATCTTGGCTAAATGAATGCTTAGCCAAAATTTGGCTAAGGATCCCTGTTGCCATACTCAATGAGGCTGGTACACAACTAATGTCCTTTTAGCCCAATTTGGCTAATTCCTACAAAGCTGTTGTTCAGACTTTTAGGTTGAAACCAAATCTTGGCTAAATGAATGCTTAGCCAAAATTTGGCTAGTGTCTTTTAGTATAATCCCCATATATGGTTGCAGAATCTAGGAAACTGATTAGCCAAAATTTGGCTAACTGCAATATTGTCTGTTTCCATAATGTACTGTATGACTTTTAGGCAAAGACCAAATTTTGAATAAATGTATCCTTAGCCAAAATTTGGTACAAGCTGCATGTATGGCTGTTAGAATCAAAAAGCGTAAAAGCAATTAATTAGCAACATTTGGCTAATCACCTCAATGTCTCATACCATAATGTACATTTATGACCTCTAGGTAAAAACCCAAGTTTTGGAGAAATATGTTTTGCAAATGGATGATCAGCCAGCATTTGGAAAAATTAAAATAAAAGCTTGGAAAATAGAAAAATAAAAAAATCTTTCCTTCTTTCAGAACAAGTGTTTATACAGTAGACTCATGCTGTATGGCACCCTTTTAATTGCAAATGGAGTAGCACTCAAAACCTAGTTTAGTGGCCACCTACTTCAAAACTCCATCCTTTCCTTGCTCTAGTTTCTATCAAATTTGCCTGCAGATGTTGACCACCTGATCAATGACCACTGTTTTTCTCCCATGGATCCTTGTGTACTGTGCAAGTGATTATCTAAGCACGTTTTTTTCCCCATCATGGGACTAATCAGCCACACTTAATACAAAATATTTGCATTCTCAATTGCCTAACTGATTTCAACAACTGTCTATAATTACATGTATATGGTTCAGTTAATTGCAATCTTGCAATGTACTTTGTTTTCCTTATATGTTATCAATCCTTCTAAATATCCATCTTCTTATATGTACTTGACCAACTATTATTTCTGCTCTTTCTCTCTATCTGCTGCCATCCTCTCACATTTCCTCTCTCATTATATTGTTTCATGCCTATATCTTAAATCCTTGCACATTGCACTGATCCAGCATACAAGGTCATCTGTTGGGCTACTAATGTTACATGTAATTTGAAAATGTATATAATTGAACATAGAACGTAGAGTGTAACATTTAAATTTAATGAATGGGAGACTACCAAACCATCCCAGTGATTCTTATAAGGTTAGTATTTTTATATAAATTCATGAGGTAAATTATCTATTTTACCTCCATCCACCACCATTCCATTCTAATGTGTGCCAACCCTACTGTTGATAAATGTGTAATCAGAATAATCTAGTAAATACACCTTTACTAAGCTGTAATCCCGAGGAAATGAATAGAGAATCAAAATAATAATATATGTACAGTAAAACCTGTCTTGATAAAACTGTTATGAGAGACCATAATTTCCATACACAGACTTATTGATTATGTAGGATTATGACCCGTTTTGAGAGACCATTTCTTTTGGCAGAAGGGGTGGTCTTTGAAAACATGTTTTACGGTACCACAATGCTTTTAAATACCCAAATTTGTAATGATAATATCGCATGGCATTTAGAAATTCTTATTATAAATGTAAATTTAGAACTTTCTGAAATGTATCATATCAATCTGTGCTTGGTCAAGTTTTGCCATAAAATTATGTCATGACATTACTTGTGGAACTTTAAAATTCAGTACGCTTTGGCCAATGTGTTTCCTGTATATATAAATCTTTGTAAGGAATAACTTAATTGGCTTTGACATTCAGTGAACCATAAACATTTTCAGCACAAAAATAAAGTTCTGCTAAAATATATAATCTCTTCAACCATCAAATTGTCTATGCAATAAGAATGTAAATGAATAAATGAAATGCTTGTAATTGGTACTATGTCTTTATTTGAATATTTCATAAAAAGGGATACGAAGCACATATTGGATTATGTTAATTAGGTCAGATAGAGTAATGAAAAGCATATTATCAAGTATATATCATGGTAATCCATTTATTTTTAAATCTGACATCATATAAGACAAGTGACTGAAGCTTTAAATATAACAGTAAACACAGACATAAGGTTTTTTTGTTTCAAGTTCAAATGCAAATATTAATAATTGTGTAAAACTTTGCTCAGGCTCTGTATGTCTTTGAACTCTTTGCAGAGTCTTTTTTGAGTAACTAAGGTATGGTTGCCATCAACAATATCAACGATACCTTCAGACTTGAAATTCATTTCTAATGAGTCATCACCAACATCTACAGTTCCATTTGCAGGAGGAAATTCCTTGAAGTTTCCATTTTGTACCATAACTTTTGCATTGACATACAACCTGCAGACATAATTATGATCAATGCTTCTGACAGCAGTTTTGCTTGATGAACAATGCAGGGTCTGTATATCAACCCCAAATGTTCCAAGAAACTTTGACTGAGCCGCATGCATGAAAACATTCTGCTCATTCTGAAAAACATTAATCACATTGGAGATAATGAAAATCATAATCACATTGCAGATAATAAAAAACATGCTAAGTAATCATAACTTGATTAAAATGCCTTTCTTGGTATTTTGAAAGAAACTAAAATTCCTACCAACGGAAAACATTATAAAGCTTTTCAGAGAAGCATTTACTGCAGTCAATACATCAATGAATTATAGTCTTCTATAAATGTGCATGAATATTCATGATAAATCTCATCAGACTAGAGTTAGAAGTCCTTCTATAGAAATGCTACCAAGGCTTCATGCAGAAAGGCATGTAAAATGGTCTGAGAAAGAGACTTTTACTATTTTTGTCAATGTTGCTGAAAGGTTATATAGCGCAAACGTCACACAAAGCTGAATTTCCTTTTTTAAAATGTTAAGTTACTTACAAAAGTACAGTGCACTCATTAAATATGGATAATCTTAGTCAAAACTTAATATATGTTAGGGACAAACCAGTTAATCTTCAGGGATGGTTGTTGGAGGGGTGGGTGGGAACTAAAAAAAATAAGTGAATAGGAATTCCAAAGAATGTTTGTGTGATTTTAATGCTTTACATATCTTTAATAATTGTTCAGTCATATCATTATGATGTCTGGTGTGTGACAGTTTATAGTGATTTCTATTATTGGGCCATCATACAAAAGACATGTGGCATGCTGTCCCACCCATTTACATTATCCTGACACCAGGCCAATGAATTCTAACACTAATGTCTTAATGCTGGGCAATAGCAATGCAGCTGTTAGTATCATTGTTACAAGTCTTTGGTATAACTCAGCCAGGGTTCAAAACCGCAACCTCCCACATACAAGGCAGATGCTCTAACCACAAGGCCACTGGTTCATTGGAACTCCAATGCTAATAAGAATGTTAGCTTGTAACAAAGCATGTCGGATAAATGTGTTGAAAGTTTCATCGTGATTTTGTCACACAGGGGTCATCTCTGTACTAGAACTTTAATACTATTTTAATGCATGTGTGTGTGTGACAAACCGCATAATAACTTTAATAAGTTGACAAGATCAGACTGAAATAAAAGCCACAAATTGATTTTGAAAAATTTGGAACATGTTTTCATGGCAACCTCAAAAATATTTATTAATGTTTATAAAGTTAAAAATATTAACAAAATATGGTACTCTTATTGATGTACAGATGAGTTAAGCTATTGGTGGATGGAACCCATTTTATATTCCAGAATTTTCAGTGGGTGTGATACTTATAGAGATCAGGTTTGGAAGACTCTAGAGTTCATTGTGACTACTTTCCTTTATAATTACAGAAATCAAATCTAAAGACACTGTATTTACTGATGAAAAAGCATATTACCTTCAAAAATGTGCTTAGACTTTCACAGAAATATGTGACACTGTTGCAGTCCAACTGTTTGTAAAACAGCATAGTACTCATGACATGATCTGTCCAAAGCAATTCCACTGTAAATCCAGCACCCCCAATACACTATAAAAAGATAAAGGCACATAGTAGCCAATTTATAATTTTTTTGTTTGTTTGCATACTGACAATGAAATCCACAAAAAGCAAATACACTAAGTATTCCATATTAACAATCCTTTATTATGCACTGAATTAGAAAAATAAACATAACACGGGTATTATAAATGCTGCACAAAATCAAATTATGGCAACATGGAAAATGCATGTTAATACTAGTTTTCAATACAATTTTGACTGAGTCATATTTTTCTGCACATGTTCTCTATATATTCTCAGGAATCAATGACCTACTGATAATCACACACTAAGTAGTTATTGAATTAACTACTTGCAGATTGCATTAATTAAAGTTCAGTTTTGCTTGCCACACATTTTAGTTTCCAAAAATGCACACCTTGAAAACTGTTATTACAGATCTTAATTGTATAAACTTTATGAATAAACTGATGTAAAATGGTCAGTTTGTGTCCATATACATTTGTGACAAAGCTTTCCCAGATTATAAATGTATCCACCAGCAAGTCCACCATTAACTCTTATTCATTATTCTGTTTCCAACTAATACATCAATATAAAGGAAAACATTTTAAAAAAATATAAAAATTTGATCTATATTTGTATTACTTAAATTTCATTATCTGTTATAAATAATCATTCTTCATTACTGGCATTTTTGCTGTCAGGTTACAACTTAAAATTATATAATTGATGAAATGTAAAAATGTATAATTCAATGGAATTTGGAGACATGCTAATGGCTCAACCCATGAAAAGAGGTGTGCAGCTTGTTCACATCAAGTATACAATATAATATACATGTACTGATCATGAATTGTCTAGTTCAAACTGTTTTAATGTATGGACCAAAGAGAGTTTGCAATGTATATGAGCAAAAGAGAATTTAATATGCTTTTGTTAATTACCTTTATACATGTTTCATCACTACTAAGTCCATATTCTTCAACTGTTCCAAACTTGTAATTTATATCTGGATCTGTAAGAAAAGATTTAATAGCATCTTCAATTCTAAACTTATACATACACTATCTGAAACCAACTTCTCTTAAATCACCCTCTCTTAATCTCTTTCATGCATATATTTCATGTGATAAATCAGGAGATTGACTGTTAAAACTAGAATATTGACAGGTCTGCAAAGTCCAACTAAAATGAACATGATTTATTTTAAGTCAAATTTAAAACCAAAGACTTCTTTAACCTGACATGCATAACTTTTATATTTTTATGATTGTCAAAATGTTCCTTGTACAGATCTGAATTCATAATTAATTGTGTTGTATGGTCACATTTGAGATGAGAAATTTGAATACACTATATTAGATTGATGTGAATGACAGATCAAGTTTTTGACAAATACATAATGTTGGCAACTGATAATCAATTATAGGATTTTTAAATCTTCTAATACTAGTATTAAATTAGTTTTGATTAGTGTTTCTATTTTTGTACATGTGTATAAAAAATTAATTATCTTAACAACGTAAACTTCAAAGGTGATCATGTTCACACAATATTTGGAGGGTGTGTGTGACCTGACTCTTTGGAAACTGTACCTAGTCACAGTTAGCAAGTGAACAGCAGCTTGATTCTCTAGTGAACAGTGGTGTAATTAATTTCAGAGATTGGATTCTCAGTCACTACTCAGCAAT
The DNA here is from genome assembly GCA_029339505.1 of Unio delphinus. Classification (NCBI taxonomy): domain Eukaryota; kingdom Metazoa; phylum Mollusca; class Bivalvia; order Unionida; family Unionidae; genus Unio; species Unio delphinus. The sequence continues at coordinate 9,297,454 of JAQISU010000122.1, read as the reverse complement.
GAATGAATTTGAATTCTGAATTTTTCTGACTCACAAAATTGCATATTGGTGTAAAAATATATGATACATCTATATATATGAGATTTGGTCAAAAACTTAATAATATGGTTTGAAAAAGTATTCAGCAGAGATTAGAACTGCTGCATACAACCCGTCAATAAATAATAACATAATATAATTCTGTCATTATTGCATGTCTGGATAAACATATTGAATATTTTCTGTCATGGTAAAAATTAATCCCATTTCCAGTTAATCTGCAGTTTTAACAGCAATACATATCCATAGAAAAACTGTTTTTGGTTCACAAAATTCAATAACGTTACACAATATTTTTCTATCTCCCTTTCTAGAATCTGGAGAAGGAAAAAACATTTAGGTAATATTGTCTGGTAAAATATAGAAATATACTTACATTTCACTTTTACATAAGTACCAATATCTGTGTCATTAAGATTTATGCAAATCTTTCCTTGTCTGCTGAGAGTCAAAGACCATGTGCTGAAGGAGAGCAGATCCTTATTGTAGATATAACAGCTATCAGACCCTACAAAAAATGAGATATTTTATGTGTCAATTAATAACAGCATTAGGAATGTTCCTTTCTCTTTACAGTACAATTATCATTATTATTATTATTATTATTATTATTATTATTATTATTATTATTATTATTATCATTATAAGAAGAAGAAGAAGAAGAAGAAGAAGAAGAAATGAATGAAAACATACTTAATACATAACCTTGTCAGTTTCTTGGAAAAAACCTGAACATTTTACTAACATATTGTGGATTTTAAATTAATTAGCAATGTATTTAAGGAGCTGAAACAGCTTATTACAGTGCAAAAAAATGCAGGCTGGTTGTTTGATTGTTGCATTGTTTCATTGTGTATCTATCCTGAACTAATTATTATTATTTACTGAAAAAAAAAGTTTCATTGAAATTTCAAAATGAAAGATCATTCTTTCTTTAATTTGCTTGTTTATATGACACAGTATACAGAAACAAATCTTTATTTTAAAATTGTTTCAGGTAGAAATATAGTTCAGTAATTTCTATTTTCTGTGTAAAGGCTTTTAATCATGAAGTGTCTCAATTGATATATTTTAAGAAATTCTGTTGTATATAGCGTTCATTAAAAACAATATTAACTGTACTTACTCTCTCCTGTCACACCAGCCTCTACTGTTTCATGCCCCTTCTCTGTTTAATCTTCTTCATGAAAATCATAAACTGATGACATTCTTAAACTGTGTTACTTCCTGGCTCATAGTGTGCTACTACTGGCATTTCTAGGTGGGCATACAATATTTAACCTCTCAAAGACATGCCTTAGTCCAATGTCTGTACAGAACTTCTGACTTTCGATCTTGGAGTTGGATCACATGGCTTATTAGTCTGGTCTTTGATATTAATGGTCATGAACTGGAGCTGTTGATGCTATGCTGATTGGATTATCAGTGATGATTTGTTGGATGATGTCTTGCTTTGTGCAAGATAAACAAATTATATAATACTGAAATGCCCATAGTCAAAGTGCTGATCTCACAATTTGCACAAATTATAACCATGTACAAATCATTTTCTTTAAAATCCTTTAATTATAATGCACCATCAATCTAAAAAATTGTATAGCTTATTCCACTTTCCTTTTCTTAACCAGCAATTTTTATAGATAGTGTAACATCAAGATCTTCCACCCCAACCCCCTAATTATTTATTTCCACCTCCCTTACAACTCATTAGTTTCCCCCTCTAGTTCTAACTTCTACTCCCTTGCCTAAAATAATTAATTTCTTGTCAATAATGGACACTTTGGTAATAAGCTGAATGCAACATGTATATATGTAATGAGTCTGCTAGCAATTGGAAATGGGGTAGATTCAGCTATCACAATCTTTTCCCCATTCAACCAATTAATTTATTTTTATTAATGCGCCCTTTGGTAATACACTTAAGGCATACAAGTGAGATACCACAACATAATGGATCCTTTAACAAATGGGGGGGGGGGGGCAGATCTATCTACCTGATCTATCTACCTGATTTCCCCCCCACTATTATGAATTAGTTCCGTATACATAATCTATTTAGTATTAAACATATGGAAATACCATGCATGTAACAGGTCATACAATATATTGTGCATGGGAGTACATGATCAATTAGCTGATTATTTCTCCTAACTGCAATTAGTTTCTTTTCCTTTTCTACATTTGATATATAATGCAGGTATATGTTTACTTTACAAAATCTCACATATGGATGATTTCAAATGAACCTTTGCAGTTAAAAGATGTTACAATTTCGGACTAATAGATTTTTAACAGTCACTTGCATAGTATAAGACACAACTGTTAAAGAATCTTCCTGGTTCTTCTTAGCAAACTTACAATGCATTGAAATGGGGACCTGGTCCCCAGAATGATTCTGATGACCTAAGTGGTTAGAGCATCCACTTGTGATGTGGGAGGTTGTGGGTCAAACCCCAGCTAAGTTATATCAAAGATTTATACAAATGGTGCTAGCATCTGCCTAACTTGGTGCTCACCATTAAGAGGTTAGTTCTGAGAATGGTTGGCCTGGTGCCAGAATAATGTGACTGGATGGGACATGATGTTACATGTCTGCAGGGCTATGCATGAGTGGTGTACATCACTTTAAACTAAATATAAAAATCCAAAATACACACACACACACACACACTTACAAACACACACACACACATGGTCATTTACAAGGTTTTGAAGAAAAAAAAATCTAGAGTGAGTGAAAGTGTCCAAGGAAAAATATGATGGGTACCTCAACAAATAATACTGTGTAACTCCTTTGGAATTGGATCAACAGATACTATACACATAAATGTCAGTAGAGATCAATGATGTTGCACTTATAATCTTGGCATCTTCTGCCCACACATTATTTGTTTCCTTATTCCTGTCCTGTAAATACTTATTTACATTGTTTTTGAGGTAATTTGTAAGTGATTTAGTAATCATTGTGGAGCACATGTCTGACAATACTATTTCAGGAAATTTTGAAGCTGTCTTCGCTTGTAGCTTAAAACATACAATTGAGAAGAGAGAAAGATTAAGCAATAGAGAAAGACTGATATAGGAAGAAGAGCGTAAGACAGATGAGAGCCATAAAACAGAGTGGAAGTGAGAGGAACACAAGAGGAAGACAGAAAAGAAAAAGAGGAAGACAGAAAAAAGAAACATAAAGACAAAGACGAGAGAGAGAGAGAGAGGAAGAAAGATACAAGAAGATAAAGAGAGAGATAAGAAAAAGGGCAGTTTTATGAAGGGAAGAGAGGCGTAAAGAGAGAGAGAGAGAGAGAGAGAGAGAGAGAGAGAGAGAGAGAGAGAGAGAGAGAGAGAGAGAGAGAGAGGGAGGGAGTGAGGGTGTCAGGGCTGATTATTTTCCTGTAGGAAGAAAAAAAAAAACCTGGGTAAATTGTTACCAAGGAAATTGTTAGGAGGGGAGGGGGATTTGGTCTTTATGACACAGGCAAGACTTATGTATAATGAACACCAGCTTGTCATCCAACATATATGAAATCATGGATATTTTGAGACCTTTTTCAATAAAACCATAATGTTAAGGTGCCTAAACTGTCAAATCAAATATGGTTATCCTATTTTTAAAGCACCATTAGTGTCCCATTTTTATAGCATATTAGTACTGTTTTCTTTTCATTCTAAAATTTTGGGTGCAGTCAAATTTGGAGGCATGTCTTATAGTGTTACTTAACCATGGGATATTATGTGACACTGATTAAGTTCCCTCTATGCAGTACTACATGATATCAAAAATCATTTCTGCTTCCACACATAAACTGTGCAATATGTTACCAATTAGAAAAATAAGTAACCCATCCAAGAATTGGGAAAAACATAATATTCCTTTGAATAATTATGTTGTTGATTGGGTTAACAAATCTTATCATAAGTGACTGAGAACAAATTGCAGATGATTAAATAAAAATTAAATGTGTTTAATGTTTCTAAAAATAGAAAATATAAAAGCTGAAATAATGTTCGAATATGAAAAATCTACAACTTTAAGACATATTGTTCTCTTTAGATTACTGTCTTAAGACATTATTATCTCTCTATCCTATGGGCTTTGATGTAATTAATATAAAGATATTTATAACAGTGCAAATATTGATAAACTTATCAATGTTTTATTAATTAATACACAATCAAAACCATGCCTATGTATGCCATCTTTTATTGTGCTATTTTATTATCAATGAAATAATTATATGTACTAGAATTTATCATGTATATATATATATATATATATATATATATATATATGACTTGTCTACTTTTATTCAGTAGACATTGTTTTTTTTTGTTTTTCTACTATTTTCCATGCAACGCCAGCAGTTGGTCGGATCCAACCCATGACTTCTTCACAGTTAATTATAAATGTTCATAACTTTACAGAGAATAGTGTTAACATTAGTACATAGTATTATATTCTAATTCTGAACTCATTACAGAATATAAGCTATGAGAAAGAGAGAGAGCCGAAGAAAAGTAAATTTATTGTAAGAATTTCCACTTATATACATATATGTACCAATACATATATGCACATTAAGCATTCACTCATTACAAGTTTTATAAAGTAACTATGGTTGTTACTCGTTTCAAAGAAATTCAGTTCTGATATTATTTTAAATATGTATTTTCCCTTAATAGCAATCTTTGAAAATTAAACAATTACCATTGTAATAAGAGTTTCTGACACTAGGAAGAAATCTAACCTTGCCCGCTTGATAGGTTTATTCTTTCTCCAAGTGGATCTTTTTGAATCTATATTATTTTCTCATCAGAAATAAATTTGAATACATTCATCATAAACATCAATTAGGACAATTAATGTTCATAAGTTTGAATGTGTAATTTTGAACTGAAGTATCTAAAACTATATTGTTGCTGTTTGCATCTACTTTGCGTCTGTGTATAGGCAACTCAAAGTTATTGCTCAATACAATAGCGTCTCCCCTTGAATCTGAATGCAAAAGAAATTATATATTGGTAACCCCAAGATGATCTAATATGTCTCCTGTCATTTAGTAAAATGTGTATCTTGCAATAGATATATTGAGTATTCCTCATTTTATTCAGGTAATTCATTACATCTCCAACCCATAGCAATATGACAGGATAGATTTTTCACAAGGCAGTTCTTTTATATAAATGTCTACATGGAATATCTTCAGGACTTATTCAGGCCTTTTTCAAAAAAATACCAGTTGGGATTAATATCACATGGAAAACTTCTAGTACCAGAACCAAGAACAGAACAATTCAAAAAAAGTTTTCAATATTCTGGTACAGTTGTATGGAATAAGCTTCCACTACATGTAAAATCAGCTGAAAATATTAGAGTACTTAAAAAGAGATATCATGAGCATGCATGTGTTTATTATAGATGATGATCATACCTATATTTATAGGTATTTCCTTAATGACAGCTTCTGTGTAGACTGTGACACTAATTATTGTTTGTTTTGTATGGTTTAACGCCACTTTTAAGCACAATATAGGCTATACATGGCGGCCAGTATTAATGGTGGAGGAACAACCCGGAAACTCCCAGGAAAGAACCACCGACCCACGAGAAGCTACTGGCGCGCTTACTCACATAACTACATTAGCCGAATCTTAGACTTGAACACACACAGACAGAGGTGAGATGGCAGTGATCCGTAACGGACAGCGCTTTAGACCACTCGGCCACTCGGGGCCCCTCACTAATTATTGCTATCTTCATATAATGTGCATTTTCATACTCTCCTTAAGAGGGCCTCAAGGGAGAATAGTCCTTTACTAACGAGTCACCCTCTATAAATAAAGCATTATTATTATTATTATTATTATTATTATTATTATTATTCATAGAGGCAATTCTCAATGAGTCATCCGCTGCCTTTATTATAAAATTCTTATATCTGATATTGATCATTACATTACTTCTAGGATTTGCTGAGATATTCTATTTGATAGTGAACATTTTATTTTTAAGGTTTATGATATATATAAAAAAGAAAGTTCATATATTGTCGTTAAGAGAGAGAAAAATAAATAGAAAGAGCGAAGGTAATTTCTGAAATAAAAAATAACACAAACAATCAAAGGTCATTCAATAAAGTTGATTGAAATAGAAATGCAAAAATGATTAAAGAAATAGTAAACCAAATATCCAGTCATTAAATAAGAGTATTTTTCAACTGTCATCCTTGTTGTTTTTACACAAAATTGGGTAACTTATCCTTTTCAAATTTAAGAACTTTGTTCTGTAGAATTTCTTTTTAGTTAAAATATCTTATGTACTTAAAATGATCTGGCCTGTTAGTATACTTCATGTTGTTTACTTGATATTAGAGAAAAGTTTGTTGCTTTTGGCTTACCAATAGATATTCTTTTCAATGAAATGTCAGCCACATTACAGCAAAGTAGCTTCTATGCAAACAACTTCACCTAATATACATTACTCTCTCAAAAGTACATACTAACTGGTGAGTGCCTGCTTGAATGTGAAATTCAAATTCGTTTTTTTTTTGTTGTTGTTGTTGCATCATGACATTTACAAATCTTTATACATTTTGACATAGTGAATTGAACTTTGAAATTTATTGAACAATTAATGAAAGTAATTTGTGAAGTTAATAATTATTCATTAATGTGTGTTTTATCAGTATATATAATTTTTTATGTAGCAACAGATCACTGAAAATGTATGAGAATGTGTGAATGAAAAAAATGTGAACAAAAGTAAACATATGATAACTGTTCCTTATATTTGTTGGTGTGTTTTGGAAAGGACCAAAATATTAAAATGAAAACTTCTTTTTAACACCGTTTAATAAATTAAAAAAAACTTTAGAATTTTGAAATATATAACTGATGAAAATAAGAATATATCATGAAATATGCATCACTACACCAATTTTCACAAAACTATGTTAATGGGTCAAAAATATTGAGGGCAAAATGAACAATACGAAAGAATCACATATCGAATCATTTTGGGATTTTACTTTTGACAATTTTCTAAAGACAGACTCTCACAATTTCATTAATTGCACACTTTGAAAATCATTTGCATTCTGCATGTATTTCTATGTGAGACATTAAATTTATTATCTTGATTTAATCTACCCACCTACCTACATATCTATCTACCTATCTTTTATATAAGTAAAGGATGAGTATTATAATGTTTGTTATGACAGTATAATAATCCACCATTTATTTATTACCTAAGTATCTAACCCACAGTGGCTCTTCAATAACTAGAAGGTACTTGGAACACAATAAATTTGGAACAAAATTGTACTGTTAGTTCATGTAGCCCAGTGCTAACAGTTGGACATGTAACAAGGGTCATCCTGATTATCACCATCTCTAATTCAAATTTTAACAGCCAAGATTACTTGGGAGAGCATGGTTAATTACACATTTGAATAATCTAATCATGATGGCAAGGCTTTATAGCCAAACAAGCCTTTGATAATGCCCTATGGACCACTTGCTTGCAGCTAACAGTCTCTTACCAAAGTTATGGATCCTAGATTATTTCATTATTTGGATTTGGTTTAGCTAAAAATTTCTACAATTTTTAAAATATAACTTTATATTCATGTCACAAGAAAGTCAAGATATTAAAAAGGATTTTCATATATCCATATGATCAGGCAAATCAGTACACTGACATAGTGAACTGAACTTAATTAATTGAAAAATTAATGAAAGTAATTTGTGAAGTTAATAATTATTCATGAATATATGTGTTTTATCAGTATACATAATTCAATTATGTAGCTACAGATGTGATATTCACTGAAAAATGTATGCGAATGTGTGAATGAATAAAATATGAATGAAAGTAAACATATGATAACTGTTCCTTATATTTATTGGTGTGTTTTGGAAAGGACCAAAATATTAAAATGAAAACTTCTTTTTAACACCGTTTAATAAATTAAAAAAAACTTTAGAATTTTGAAATATATAACTGATGAAAATAAGAATATATCATGAAATATGCATCACTACACCAATTTTCACAAAACTATGTTAATGGGTCAAAAATATTGAGGGCAAAATGAACAATACGAAAGAATCACATATCGAATCATTTTGGGATTTTACTTTTGACAATTTTCTAAAGACAGACTCTCACAATTTCATTAATTGCACACTTTGAAAATCATTTGCATTCTGCATGTATTTCTATGTGAGACATTAAATTTATTATCTTGATTTAATCTACCCACCTACCTACATATCTATCTACCTATCTTTTATATAAGTAAAGGATGAGTATTATAATGTTTGTTATGACAGTATAATAATCCACCATTTATTTATTACCTAAGTATCTAACCCACAGTGGCTCTTCAATAACTAGAAGGTACTTGGAACACAATAAATTTGGAACAAAATTGTACTGTTAGTTCATGTAGCCCAGTGCTAACAGTTGGACATGTAACAAGGGTCATCCTGATTATCACCATCTCTAATTCAAATTTTAACAGCCAAGATTACTTGGGAGAGCATGGTTAATTACACATTTGAATAATCTAATCATGATGGCAAGGCTTTATAGCCAAACAAGCCTTTGATAATGCCCTATGGACCACTTGCTTGCAGCTAACAGTCTCTTACCAAAGTTATGGATCCTAGATTATTTCATTATTTGGATTTGGTTTAGCTAAAAATTTCTACAATTTTTAAAATATAACTTTATATTCATGTCACAAGAAAGTCAAGATATTAAAAAGGATTTTCATATATCCATATGATCAGGCAAATCAGTACACTGACATAGTGAACTGAACTTAATTAATTGAAAAATTAATGAAAGTAATTTGTGAAGTTAATAATTATTCATGAATATATGTGTTTTATCAGTATACATAATTCAATTATGTAGCTACAGATGTGATATTCACTGAAAAATGTATGCGAATGTGTGAATGAATAAAATATGAATGAAAGTAAACATATGATAACTGTTCCTTATATTTATTGGTGTGTTTTGGAAAGGACCAAAATATTAAAATGAAAACTTCTTTTTAACACCGTTTAATAAATTAAAAAAAACTTTAGAATTTTGAAATATATAACTGATGAAAATAAGAATATATCATGAAATATGCATCACTACACCAATTTTCACAAAACTATGTTAATAGGTCAAAAATATTGAGGGCAAAATGTACAATAAGAAAGAATCACATATTGAATCATTTTGGGATTTTACTTTTGACAATTTTCTAAAGACAGACTCTCACAATTTCATTAATTGCACATAAATGCCCAAAAGTTAACTTTGAAAATCATTTGCATTCTGCATGTATTTCTATGTGAGACATTAAATCTATTATCTTGATTTAATCTATCCACCTAACTACATATCTATCTACCTATTTTTTAAATAAGTAAAGATTGAGTATTATAATTTTTATTATGATTGTATAATAATCCACCATTTATTTATTACCTAAGTATCTAACCCACAGTGGCTCTTCAATAACTATTTTGAAGAGACTCAAAAAGTACTTGGAACACAATAAATTTGGAACAAAATTTTACTGTTAGTTCATGTAGCCCAGTGCTAACAGTTAGACATGTAACAAGGGTCATCCTGATTATCACCATCTCTAATTCAAATTTCACAGCCAAAATCACTTGGGAGAGCATGATTAATTACACATTTGAATAATCTAATCATGATGGCAAGGCTTTATAGCCAAACAAGCCTTTGATGATGCCCTATGGACCACTTGCTTGCAGATAACAATCTCTTACCAAAGTTATGGATCCTAGATTATTTCATTATTTGGATTTGGTTTAGCTGAAAATTTCTACAATTTTAAAAATATAACTTTATATGCATGTCACAACAAAGTAAAGATATTAAAAGGGATTTTCATATATCCATATGATCGGACAAAGCAATACACTGACGTAATCATTATTCATCAAATTTGAGCACAAGGGAAAAGATTAAATGTACAGATCTTGGTGCAAATTTTGTATGCACATAACATTCGCTACAATTCTCATTGGTTAATTTTTTGGTAGCTGAATGATTAAATAAACAAACTAACTGAATCTTGAATGAACAATATTTGAAAGGACTATAGATGTATATTTTAATAATCTTAACATGTAAATTCATGGAACAAATGTAATTTTAAAGTGGGTCTGACAATGTTATGAACTATATGTTAATAATCTACTTATCAAATGCATCATAGGCTTATTTTAATATTTACATGATAAGAAAATAAAGTATCCTGTATGATAATTAGGCATTATGAAATTACCAGTAGAAGCACATGTAGCAATCAGATCAATTGGTTGAAAAATTACTTTGAAAAGTGTGTACAATCTGTAGTTAACTTCAACACCTGTTAGAGATATATGTTATTATGTTTACACCCATGGCTGAGTATTCACTGCACTACTGTCTTCAATGCAATGTGTTGATAAATATTGATTGCAGATAAATTATAAATTAATTCCTTTTATGAATACACGTGTGACTTTATTTTTTTCTCAACTGCTCATCTCAACTATAACAATGCGAACACTATAAACTCAACATTGATACGGGTTGTGAAAAAAATTAGGTTGAATTGTTCATATCATATAAACACCAGAACTTTATAACAGGGCACCTTACAAGTATATAAACAATACAAGGACCGAAGCTTTTTCACATCTGGGAAGATGGGTTGCTTGCTTTCCAGGTTAAAGTTCATAATTTAATAAAATAATTAAAAAGTCCTTTTAAACAGTCAAGAGAGATATATAATTGACTCTGCTTTGCATAGAAGATGACAAAAACAAATGATAATAATGATAATAATAATGAGGACTTTGCATTATGCCTAGAAGCTCTAAGCACTTTACAACATATATAATGATATTACATTGTACTACAAAAAGCAAAACACTATAAAGACTGTTTGATTTCAGATGAGATACATGTTGGGTCAGACAACTTTTTCTAAGATTTTTTATATGAACAGGAGATTAGAAACTGGTCGGTAGTTCTTTAAAGCAGTAAGGTTGAATGTTAGTTTCTTCAGCAGAAGGTTTTATACTGGCAGTTTTGAAAAATAATGGGAATTCCCCTGATGAGAGAGAGGTTTTAATAACATCAGTTAGTAAAGGCAATATTGGATCAAAGCACTCAAGCAGCAGTGATGTTGGAATTAGATCAAGTTCACATGACTTTGGTGCACTCATCATCACAACTATCAGAAATTAATCCATGTGCTGCTAATGGTTGTCGCTGAAATACTGTAGTAGGACAATTTGGCTAAATGGACTATGTTTGTGACATTCTTCTTGGCAGCTTCCTAGAACAGCTTATGAAAGTGAGTCTGTTGGAAAGTCAAAGCCTCTCCACTTCACAGTGGTCTTTTTTAATGGTGCAAAGCTGGTCCCTAACACTGCTATACCATGGAGAACACTTTTGAATTGATACTCTGCACTTGATGGCTGAGATGTTTTCAAGCAATAAACACAGGCAGTTATTGTGTTCTTCTACTGTAGGAGGTAAGCAAGTTGTTAGGTTCGCTGGATGTCATGCATTAGTTTGGTTCTATTTATCATATCGAGGTGTCTTTCAATAGCAAGTAAAGGTGAAGGAACTGATACATTCAGATTGCATATAATGTAGTAGTTATCTGATGCAAGTTCATGGGATACAAGGATGGACCATAGAATATTATAATCAGGTCTATGAAGACTTCAGTCTAAAATGTGACCATGTGTATTGGTGAGTTGGTTAACTGTTTAAGGTTGAAAACATGAATGGAAATAGGATCATGCTATTGTTAACTGTGTTGCCTCCAAATCCAAAGAGCAGCACATATATTTTTATTGTCTAGCAGCAGTTGTGTAAATTACATGATTACGGTACTAGTATTTTCATATTTTTCAGTTTTGCTTATTTATAAAAAGACATCATGTCTAAGTTTTGAATGGGCTGTAATGAAACAAATTCTGGAACAGTAAAACTGTACTATTAAGATAATACTTGATCTACATTATTGTGATTACTATATAATATCTGAGGATATTCCATTAATGATAACTTAATTGACGATTAGTTTAACGTTATTCTCAGTGATAATTTCCCACATATATTCATGAAATTAGAAGTATTTATCTAAATTCATCATGAAAGACTCACAATACACAAATTTGATGGAAATAGGTAAAATATGATATATCTCTGTGTGTCTGTCTGGCTAGGATTAGTTGATAGTGGGTGCAATAATTTACTTTACAAAATATTTAGAAAGCTGTTCCTTTTTTCAAATGAAAAAAGTAGAGACTTAAAATAAGGTTACTGAAATTTGCACCAGATTCTTTGGTGCCATATTGAAAACATTTAAATCACTTGGAATGACAGAAAATGCCATAACTTTTGGCTTTTCAGTCTACACAGAAGCTGTCATTAAGGATATGCCTATAATTATAGGTATGATCATCAGCATTTAAACATCTAACATTAATGAATTTTTATTATCATGGAGTTTGCATGCTCTACTATGATAGCTGGACAAGTAACACAATTCATAAAATCAAGTGCCTTCTTTTTGAGTCAGTGTATGGCTCTCTCCAGTCCATGCTTTTGGTGTAAAATTCCTTTGATCATGACAGGTTTTCATTGATCTTGCTGAGTGCTTAACAGCTGCCTGCTGGGCATGTAATAGCCTTGATAGAGGCAGAACTGGTTGAGAAGGCATTCAATCAGTTACAGCAGTATAAATAAGGTTGGTTTTCTTGCTACCAGAGAAGACATTCATCATTCAGGCGAAGACTGCAGACCGAGTAGGACAGCTTTTCTGGAGCTGGCGAGCTGATGACGTCACGACGGGTGCGAAAGCACATTTTCCCGGGCTTAACAGCTAAGGACGGTTCAACACGGCATCAACTCACTTCACTATGAAGAGAAACATTACGATGTGGAGAGGTGGACTACACAGCGGAAATATTTCGGAGAAGTTATAAGTCCCTTTAACAAGTGGCAGACGACGAAGTCTTATGGAAACTGGGCAGCCCACCATACCCACGTGGTGAAGAAAAATGGCGGACACTGAAAGTGGACAGCTCCTACATCGAAGTACTGGAACCACATTGCAACCAGCCATGGAAAACTAAGCGATGTGGCGGACCTGGGGCGCGCTGACTGGTGATATCAAAGTATTGAGTAACCCGCAGGCTGCCGTAGGATGATATCATCAAGTCAGCGAAATACTACCCTGGATAGCCAGCATTTTGATGCCATTACAGCTGTTTTCTGATGTGTCGCCAGCATCGGACTACTCGGATAAAGCAGTACAACGAAAAGATATTTGCCATTTATCTTTTCATTCGCCTGAATAATAGGGGACTCATTTGGTTACGAGTACCCCTCTTTGAACAACTTTCCGTGGCCCTAAAAACCTAATTTGACCTTATTGGTAACGCCTCCAGCAAATTTAAGACCAAAAAATATCTAACATTGACTACACTATTATATGTCACTCAGACATTTTAATTTTCTAAATTTGTTAGGGACTTATTATATGTACGCTTATGTACTAGTTTTATTCGAATGATAGGACTGTAAATAATAATTCTTCAACTTATATATTTGGATAATTGCACAGGTGGCTAACACATTATTGGATGTTAATTTGTCCATTAGTATAACTGGACTGAATTTGACCTTTAGTATGACCTTGTTTTTTCCAGGTGTGGGCTGCGTCCTTCGCTGTGCTGTCTTGCTGTCTGCGTGCTCTGGTGTGTGCTGCTGTGTCAACGCCCTCCTGGACCTGGACCTTTTCCGCCTTTGCCGTTTCCGCTCACCAAAATTACTAGCGAAATGAGGAAACATTTCCCCTCGCTACCTTACAGCTCGATTGGATGATAGGGGTGGGTGTGTGTGGGTACTATTCCTACCCACCCCCAATATAGGCTTTCATTTCCTCTGATAGTTACTTTTTAGTAATTCAGGGGAACGCCTTAATTTATAGTGCAATTAAGCACTTTTAAGGGAGGGAGTAACATCCCCTCCCACCTAAATGGGTACCGACATGGTACCTATAAAAGATGTACAAATGCCCCTAGTGGGCGGTTACATCTATAAAAAAACTCATTAAGCAAGCAAGCTACCAGAGAAGTTCAACTGATATGTCCAAAGTGTGAAGAGAATGGACAAGGACTTGTACAGAAAACTTCTTGGAAATGAGTTCAACAAAGGTGTGTATAGATTTAAATTGCTAATTTGTAAACATTCTATAGGTTAACAAAACAAATAGAATATAAACAATAGTAATAGTTATATTATGTTAAATTATCTATTAGTATTAGGCACTTTTATTAAACTATTCAGGGATTTTTATTCCATTCAGTAAGCATATCCCACATTTAATCGGAGCATACTCAGCATGAATTAGATTTGGCATAGTTTTCTAAATTTATGTTGTGAAGTTGACCCTATCAGCATGTATTACATTTTATCAAATTTAAATGCAAAATTTTCTAAAGATATTTTTAGCTTTAGCATTACATGTAAAAGATTTCAGACCAGTAGATTTACATATTTTGACTAAAGATATTCACTCCTAAACAAGTAGATTTTATTTTGTCTTCATAAACTTTATGTTACAAGTACTGAAATGTTTTATCCCCGCTGTAATATTTTCTCTCTGCATACTATAATATAACAGCAAGTTTTGAACATAAATCTGATTCAGATTCTGATGGAAAATGCTATAACAAAAGGGAATTATTTATCTTTGAGTTCACTGCAAAAATATTTTTTAAAAATTCAATAGCATTTTTAGTTTCCATCAGAAGATTCCTGCCTGGTGACCACTGATGGAATTCATTTTGATTATTGAGCCTAACACTTACTGGCTATCAACAGTTCTCTGGTCCAGATTTCTACTTGAATAATCACTATGTATTTCTTTTAAAATAATGGAGAATATACTCTCGATATCAGCATTTTTATAAGTAAAATGCTATTGGCATAAATGCATTCAAATATTTAGTTATCATCAGCAGTAGGAAAAGAAAACTCAGAATGATAGTTGCGTAATTTTTAAAAGGTATGTTAGGTGAATTAAAGACTGCAGCAAGAACTAACAGGTTGAGACTTAAATTTTTTAGCTTGCAGATATCGGTCTCCCAGCAACAAGATTTGTTCAGAAACGGTTATCATCTTGTATGTCTAATTTAGGTAAATTACAATTTGTATTTGTTACACAGCAAGAACAGCAACTACTACTACTACTACTACTACAGTAATTGCCACTTAGATTACAAACTTAAAGCATGGAAATAAAGCACTGAAATGGTATAGTGAAACATATGTTCATTTCAGTCATGCATTATTCACCTACTCCACCAATATAACTTTGAGGCTAATTAGTTATGGATGTTTATATGCTTAATTATATAATGCCCTGATTTTCCTGCATTAAAATCATTTTAGTATCATTACTTAATTCTTCTAATTTTATTTGACTTTTTCAGTAAATCTTCTTTGAATTTTAATAAAGCTCTGTATCTTAATTATATTAAAAGAAAAACAGAAAGATACAAATTATTAAGCAGTTTAAATGTATGCATTAGTATGAAAACATCACAAAATTACTAGCATCATCATATACATAACATTGTTTGTTTTAAAATCTATCTGCATACTAAAATATGAAGACAATTTTAAATGCCATATGTTGCAGATTTCAATGTGAAAAGAAGAAGACCTGCATTAGATTTAACTTTCATTGAAAAGGAAAAATCTGTGGCATGTGGGTGCAATAGTCATTGCAATGACAACTTTACAATGGAGGACATTTTAGTCTGGCGACAAAAATTGCATATACTACCGGAAGGACCTAAACGGATGACAGTACTCATTAGCATCATCCGAAAATGTGCAGTGACATATAAACATACAAAAACACAGACTTTCAAGGTCAATGACAAGACTGTATGCAGGTATGTATGGAATATAAAGTCATATTTGTTATTTTCAGACACCTTCCTTGTACACAACAAGATTAGTGTTTTCATTGAAACTGTCATATCCATCAGCACCATTACAATAACACCATAAATCTGACAAATTTAAATCTGAAGGAATGTTATATGCATCAGAAATCAGATAAAAAGAGTTGTACACAATTTAAGCCATATTTAAATGTTAAATCAGTCCTTTAACATTTGAGACTTAGTTTATATCAAAATCTAGTTGTCATAGATGCTCATCAGATTTTGGACAAATATAAATAAACATGTATGATTTTCGGTATGTGTTTATGACCAGACCATTTTTATTACAATTCAAATCAGTTTTAAAAATATGAATTTACTTGAGTGGGGGAGGGAGATGTAGAACACTTATTTTTATGGATATGTAGATGGCCAAATTATATATATATATATATATATATATATATATATATATATATATTGTTCTTTTAAAGATTTTAATCATTACTTAGTCATCTGGACAAACTGAAGAGTACATTTTCCAAACAAATATCTGTTCTCATGAAACACTACAGTCAAATGTAATGGGCAATCGTTCCAAAATAAACATGGTTTAGTACCTAAACATTTATCTCTGAAAGACATACATTGTTTTATGGATATTTTATAAGAAGCAAATAAATAGTTTTTCAACTTCTGCTTTTAAATGAAATGTCATGTTAAACTTGAAAATACCAGTTATAAAAGCACCTGAGTGAATACTTCAAAATATTTCCTCTGAAGACTGTTAGATTGAAACAATTATGTAATATTGATACAATACAGATACAATGATTTAATGTTTCAAATAAAATGTGCCAGTAAACTTATAATGGTTTATGATGAGTTAGAAAGTTGATTTAGCAAGAATAAATGAAAATTGAATGTGCAACTCTCAATTATATCTCACAGAATTAAGATACCTATTATGATATTTAAAAAGAAGAATCTGAGTGTTAGTTTTCCAACTGAATTGCAATGAAATTTGAACATTATTTATTATTTGTTATATTAATTTCTTCTATTATGACAGTTAAACAATCATTCAAAAGACTTGCTTAGTTTAGTTTAAAATAAATAAAATTCATTTAAAAATTACTGATACAAATTTTTCAGGTATACATAACCCAACAAGTCTCAGGCAGACATCAAGCTAAACGAGCAGATAGAAGAAGATATGATGTTGGGAGACATGTTTTGTACCTTGCAGATGCAACTATCATTCAAATCGGTCAGGTCATGGAAGTTGCGCCTGCTGAGATTACAATTAGATTATACAGAACAAAGCAATTTAAGGTGTCACTGACATCATGTAAACAGCTGACAATATCAGTCAGCAATATTTTACCAGGGGAATTTGAACTTCCTGCTTCAAGAAAATTGCCGATAGGCATAAAAAGACTTATTGAAAAGAGATCTTGTATGTTAAAGTAAAAGTTGTTTTAAAGTAAAAGTTGTTACAATGTACACCATTTCAGTCATATGTTCTTTAATAATAAAATTTGTTATATATTTAAACAGTTGTTTTAATAGTTTGGTTTTCTCTAGATTTTGTACATATCCATCTTCCTGTTGGTCCATCTCTCTGTTAAATACTTGATAAAGTTTGTAGGTTTAACAACTTTTGCCGAAATACTAGTTTGATTAAATCAATTTTAATGACGAAAATCATAGGTGTGATAAAAATACAGTCATTTCATTCACTGATTTATTTCTAACCCAACTCTAACAAGTAAGGCCCTAGCACTGTCATTGTATGTGGGTTTTATGCTTAATGTACATTATGTACTAGCACTGTGCCATGTTAGAGTAACATGATCAGAACACACATCTCTATAAAGCAAACCTCCCCACTGCTCTGTACCATACAATGACTGCTACATTTCACTGATGGACTCCAGTCCAGCATTACCTATCTGGCCTCTCCCATGTGTACAAACCAGCAAGATACTTATGATCTTCTTCTGGCAATCATATACTCATTATTCCCACTAAGAAAATGAAGTCATATGTACAACATTCATTTGCATACCAGGGCCCAACAACTTGGAATGAATTGCTAAATGAAATTAGACACAAAGACACTGTAATCCCTTTTAAGAGTCTCTTTAAACTCTGAAAAACATGTCAACTGCAAAAGCAAACTTAAAGACTTAATGTTGTTTCCTACCTTAAATATTTTCAGCATGTTTTTTTTGCTTTATAGTTTCATGTGTTTTTTGTAGTCAAATCATTATAGATGTTGTAAAATGCTTAGAGCTTCTAAAGATTAGGTGCTATACAAAGTCCTCATTATTATTATTATTAGTATTATTATTTATAATATGGGTGAGTCTATTTCCCACCAACATCACTATTATGTACATAGAAAAACCACTTGTTAAATCCATGTGAAAGGCAAATGTGTAGCATTCATTTAGCCAAGATCTGGTTTCAACCAAAGAGTGTGAAGAACAGCTTTGTAGGAATTAGCCAAATTGGGCTAAAAGGACATTAGTTGTGTACCAGCCTCACTCAGTATAACAACAGGAATCCTTAGCCAAATTTTGGCTAAGCATTCATTTAGCCAAGATTTGGTTTCAACCAAAGAGTGTGAAGAACAGCTTTGAAGGAATTAGCCAAATTGGGCTAAAAGGACATTAGTTGTGTACCAGCCTCACTCAGTATGGTAACAGGAATCCTTAGCCAAATTTTGGCTAAGCATTCATTTAGCCAAGATTTGGTTTCAACCTAAGAGTGTGAAGAACAGCTTTGTAGGAATTAGCCAAATTGGGCTAAAAGGACATTAGTTGTGTACCAGCCTCACTGAGTATGGCAACAGGAATCCTTAGCCAAATTTTGGCTAATTTAAAACCTGCCTAGCTCCTTCCACAGACAGTAAAGCCATTGAATAGTTATATACTATATATTGATCAAAAGCTCTTCAAAGATTCTCATTATGTGCCTTTTCTACTTTGGGTTAAGAGATTTTAGCCCATAGCAGAGGCCTGATTTGAGTAAATGGAAAAGCTCAAGTGAAATCGGAAGCTGTTCTATACTATCAGTCAATAATAAGCTGACTGTATTTTAAGTGTATACAGATATCATATTGTAGTAAGAGACAGTAACATATTTTATAGTGTTGCAATTACTGAGATAACTTGATGTTAGTATGGTTTATTTTTATACCAATACAAGACATTTCACGTAGACTTAATGGATTTTCAAATTAGCAATAGATTCAAAATTGTAGCTGAAAAAGCATGACGTTTCTACATAATATTACTTGGCATTATCTTGCCACAGTAAGATCTTAACAATAATTAAAGTTTCGAATTCCTCAGAGAGTATTTGAACCGCACTACTTAAGGGTTACAAACGCAATATGAATCAAGCAAAAGATTCTTCTCGCATATGTTTCTCTCACAACTCAACATTTCTTTTCCTTAAGGCCTAATAAAAATAAAAAAAACTAAGCAAACTTGTTCAATGTTATTTTTTTACATTGTTCATGTTTGTAGTTTTAAATTAGTTATTTGCTTTCTTTACTTATTCGGATAAACAAGTGAATCTTCTAATATGAAATTTGAAATTGTGTTGGGAGAGGTATTTGCTTTGTATTAACTGTCATTAAATGTAACACAGATCAATAAACGAAATAAAATTATGTGCAGCGTGCAAGGTGGCATAAACATGAGGTAGTATATGTTAATGACTATGATATTGGAATATGATAACAATTATGCCCTAAGCAAAGATCATATTTTAAAATTCGGTGGATCTTATTGTACACGCTGACATGTATCATTGCCGAACTGAATATAGTGTACGGATAAAATTATGTCTACAATTTTCACGAAGTTTCATCGAATGACGCAACTTTCATAAGATCGCTCTATGTTATTAAACGGACATTAGCTGCTATGAAGGATAAATCGATACACAGTGAAAACAATTAATATATTAAAGGCCATTTCCGTCGCTAGCGGGATGTGGGGGGTGCGGAACGCACCGGGTGACACCATCGCAAAGGGGTGACACCAAAAGGAATTGTTTTAAATAAAGTAAGTTTAATGTAAAAATAACTATAACTTAACATTGCTACAGTTCTTAGATACTTTTACCTTCTGACCTTCAATTAATTTGTTTTTGTCCTTGTCATTTTTATACTGTGGACTTTTTTAAGAAGAAATCCATGGTGGAAGTCTGGAGTGGTGACACCATGAGTTTACCGCACTGGGTGACACCAACAATAGCGACGCAGCTGTTAAAGGTGATAATTAGTCTTCTGCTTTAATCATGATGAAAAATAATTTCATGTTCAAAAAAGTTTGTTCATGGGTGATCCACATTTGTTCATTGCTAATATAAAACGGACATGGTCGGAATTGACAAACTATATCTCCAGATATGAAACGGGAAACCAGCCACGCTATAATGTGATCACAGGTGATCAAACATGGATTTACTTTTCGAAACCTGATTAAAGAAAAAGTAATACAAATCTAAACTCTTTTTTGCATGCGTTCGCATCTAAGGTTCGGCCAATGTGGGCATGTGAGAAAGCTTGCAAGTAGGCCATCGTAGGTTGGTGGTTCCTTCCGGGGTATTTTTTGGTTAGAGTTTTACTGCATTAACGTGAAACGTGTTATATACATACACAAGTGACTCAGTACAAGTCGCAACCAAGACTTAAACTCTACAGGTAAATGTTCTAATTAGCTTTCTTGATAGCGTACCTCATAGTCTATCGTCTTTTGCAGGTATGGCACAAATAATGTTTTTTAAAATACACTAAGATTGGTAGAAATAGATTGACCTATATACAACCTATTCATAGTACGTCATTCGGAACAAATGTTTGTACCCATGTCTCTTCAAATGCCACATGAAAAGTTGGCAAATATTCAAACATGAAGTTAATATTATTGTAAATCATGTATCAGGTAAGAAATAAAGGGTGACCTTATGTAGTTTGATATTTGCGCTATTTAATCAACCGTTTTGGGTGTGTTTTGTTGCCCAAATCAGCGTAGACGTAACACTTTTAGGTACAGTAGTTAGATTCCAACTCGAGTAATATATATATATATATATATATATATATATATATATATATATATATATAAAGAGACAGACAGACAGACAGAGAGTTGGAGCCAGGGAGGGAGAGACGGAGAGGAATGACTAAACTGGAAAATGGCCAATATTTCCCAAATAACAATGTATGTTTCTCGTTAAATATTCCTTTCCTAAGAAGACAAAAGACTCTCGAGAAATGGCAAATATGTGTAACAAAATATCTATATATTGCTTAATCATCTGATTGTTTTAGGTCATTTATTTAGTAGTGTAGGCTATCGATTACATTGGTAATTTGAAAGAACATCTTTGTCCATTTTTGACTACCGACCTCTTGCTAAATTTAATAGTATATTTATTTCAGAATATTCAAAGAGCAATACAAAGATATATTTTATTCTCCAACAAGTTCATTTCGATATATATTGCGACGAACTATTTGCATTTGTATATCATAATCCCTGTTTTTCTCATGATGTGACATTCTCTTTGTTTATTTAACCTTTCTTCAGATATCTGGTAGCTTCAATATTCATGTTTCGTAGAAAGAACTGTTTTGACTTTTCTCGGAGGGGTACGGTGGAGGTGGGCTAATATTGTGTCTTGATTTCTAACTACGAAAGTTCACAATAACCGAGAAAATATCTTAGTTGAATTGTTTCTTTTACAATAGATTAAGCTTCCCGTGCCGATTCCCGATCATTGATATTTGTTCAATTTGCATTTGATCAAAAGGTGATTTTAGCTCAAATCTGATAGCAAGTTAGAAAGAAACAACAACAATGATAAAGTTTGTCGGACAGTCTTTTGACACACCGAGTTTCCAATGGTAGTCTTCAAACAACATTGTCAACTGTATTATATCTTTGAGCGATATAAATGTTTTGGAATATCCCGTTTGTTTAGTTGAAGTGGGAAACGTTGTCTTTGTTTAAATGGCTCTAAGCTTATATTTAAACTCTAAATTCACCACCGACGGTAAAATGTTTTTATAATATTAAATATCTGTTAGGTGGTTACAAGTATTTCATTTGCAATAGTGGACAAATTTTCCCAGCATTTCTGTTGTAATTTACAAGTCTTATAAGTACGGCTCACCTGAACGTACCGGCCTACCTTCAGCACCTATATACCTATAATTATAGTGTCATTATTGCAAAGTGTGTGCTAAACTCTTGTAAACCCAAACGTAAGTTACATGCATAACAAATACATTTAATTTATTTCTGCCAAACAATATGTGTTACGTCCACAGACGCACATTATTGTAATCGTGTATGTCAACTTATACGGTAACTACGCCATTTTTAATTGTAAACAATGTGTTTATTGGAGTTCTCTTACAAATATGTCTTCTAGAAAAATACAGATATAGAAGATCACGAATCAAACTGCCTTTCACTGCTACATATTTTTTAAAGATTTTTATTTCGTCATTAAGTAGTTAATAATTTTTTTTTTCCTTTCTGAGTCACCACCTGTCCAGCTGATTAGAGACATATGACTTGCCTAAACACTAGATTTGTTTGGTTAAATTATCGTATTTTGAATTGAGGATAAGTATCATTACATCATTGTTATTGTTGTTGATGGGTTTAACGGCATGTTTCATCACATGATTTCTCTAAACATGGCGGCCAGTATTAATTGTGGAGGAAGAACTTGGAGACCCATGAAAAGCTACTGGCAAGCATTCTCATATACCCACATTGGCCGATTCTGAGACTCGAACCTACCCTACATAGGTCAGATGGTATTGATCCGCAGCGGCGTCGCTAGGGTTGGTGTCACCCAGTGCGGTAAACTCATGGTGTCACCTATCCAGACTTTCACCATGGATTTCTTCTTCTTAAAATAAGTCCACAATATAAGTCCCATTTCTCCGTGATGTTATGGGAGAAATGAGCGCTTGCTGAATGCAGGCGCAGACAGGCAATTTTTAGATTTCAGGATTTCCATTCTAGAAAATCGCATGAATAAGTTGGCATGTATTCAGACTTTCGTTATACCAACTGTTCAACCAGTTGTAGGGTTTGAGAGGGAGGGTTAACGCCGCAATACTCTGGCAAACGACTCATACTCTTCTAATAAAATATGAATACCTTATTTATTTCTGACGAGTTTCAATTTGACATGTTCGGTATAAATCAAGCTTAACCTTAACATGTGTGTGTGTGTGTGAGAGAGAGAGAGAGAGAGAGACAGAGACAGAGACAGAGACACAGAGACAGAGAGATTATAGTATACTAACCAAACTTCAGTTTTTGAAACAAGAAGATATCCCACCTCATAAACCATTGTTTTAGCAAGCCTTTATTGCACCTTTAAGGCCTTCTTATGTCGTTTATACTAAACGATCCCTTATATATTAAAAGCCTTCGACTAAATAATGTGTGACATGGAACGGGGTGCTACTACTGGGGAACGTATGCACGATTTGTCTCATAACCAGACATCTGATGGCTTGAATTAACACCGCGATTAATTTTTAAACGTGGTAGATCAGTGAGACTATGTACTGCTATTTAGAAATCATTGCGCCTCGTTATGTCCATATTTCAGTCAGTAAGAATATTTGGGAAATTAGGAGAACGATATTAAATATTTATGCATATGTTAATATGTCAGTAAATGCCACCTCACGGTATAAATATATCACGTGACAAAAAAGATACATAATGGCTGATACAGACTGCAGTTCCATGTATTTATTGATTAACCGTCTGGCTACTATCCATGGGAGACGATGAGACCATCGGATGAACACGACTCACACAACAAATCAGGATGATGATATAAGAGGTCTACAAACGCAACATCTTAAACGTAACAAAAAAGCATTAACAGCATTGCGAAACTACGAGTTCAATTATTTTAATACGTAAACAGCTGTTCTGTACCACAAACCATGAAACTAACATAAATACATTAGAAATAGTCATGAAGCTAACGGCAGTGGATATTGTACACTTACAATACAAAACAGATTGCTAATAATTAAATTCCTTCATACAAGTAAAAACAACCATCACCCAAAAAACAATGGAATGCATCAGATACGCTCAGTGTTAAAACGTGACAATTTTCTGCAAACATTTCTGCATAACATTTCACTTTTAAAGTTCATACATGTTTCCTTGTTTGTCTATATATATACAAATTATGTATCGTACTGCTAACGTATGCGACAAAGCGATACATTTTGTTGTTGATGTTGATGTATGATTTCACGCCGTTTATCAGCACACGAATGGCTATACATGGCGGCCAATATTATTGGTACAGGAAGAAAAAAAGGAAAAAAAAAATCTTAAAGAGCCACCAACCCACGAGAGGTTACTGGCAAGTTTTTCCACATACCCACATTGGCCAAATTTGAGACTTTGACCATCGCAGAGTGAGAGGTGAGATGTCAGTGATCCGTAACGGAGGGCACTATAGACCATTCGGCCTCTCGTGGCCCCGATAAATCTTGTACGTTGGCTTTTTTCTGTACTGATTATATTGTATACGATGAACTAAGCATGCAATATGAAACTTTACTTGAAACGACAGCGCACATGACAGCTATCAAGGTATAAAAATCAATATCAAGCATAACATTCCGAACTGACTGTTTTTATTTTTTTAGGCATGTACCCTACCTGAAAAACGGTTGTCAAAAAGAAGGAAACATAATAGCACTTTGGAATTATATATTATATTAAATGATTCAGTCTTCAACCTAAATAAAATTTTCTTAGAACAGATAGACTAGTGATCAAATGCTTTTAACATGATGGGGATGGGGTGCAAATTTGTTTAAAGTACGGCATTTGCTAGCTGTAATATGTGTTTTATTAATCTCTCTCTCTCTCTCTCTCTCTCTCTCTCTCTCTCTCTCTCTCTCTCTATATATATATATATATATATATATATATATATATATATATATATATATATGGCTGTCAATATGTCTGACTGTCTGTCTGTATGTATGTCTGTCTATCTAGCTGTATATCTGTCTGTCTTTATGTATCCATGTATGTATCTGTATGTCTATCGATACGTATGGCTGTGTGTTCGTCCGTCTGTCTATCTGTATATCTATCTATCTATCTATCTATCTATCTATCTATCTATCTATCTATCTATCTCTCTCTCTCTATCTATCTATCTATCTATCTATCTATCTATCTATCTATCTATCTATCTATCTATCTATCTATCTATCTATCTATCTATCTATCTATTCACCAATCCAACGATCTCTCTATCTGTATATCAGCCTCCATGTCTGCTTGTCTGTCTCTCTGTATGTATGTGTGTATATTTGTGTCGTTCTGTCTGTATGTTTGTATGTCTGCATATATATATATATATATATATATATATATATATATATATCGATCTATCAATCAATATATCTATTTAACTCCATCCAACCATCTCTCTCTCTCTCTCTCTCTCTCTCTCTCTCTCTCTCTCTCTCTCTCTCTCTCTCTATTCACCTATCCATCCATCTATCTGTCTGTATGTCCGTCTATGACTGTTTATCTGTCTATCTGTATATCTGCATGTATGTCTGCCTGCATATATATATATATATATATATATATATATATATATATATATATCGATCTATCAATATATCTATCTATCTATTTATCTATCTATCTATCTATTAATCTATCTATTCTTGTATATATATATATATATATATATATATATATATATATATATATATATATATATATATATATATATATATATATATATATATATATATATATATATATATATAATAAATGATTTAACAACAAAGAAGCCGTCTGCAACCTAAATAATATTTTTTGTTTTAAAGATACGTTACCTATAAAATGGTTTGGCATTATGGGGGTGGGGTACACTTGAAATATTCCAAGAACTAATATGTTTGTGAGAGGACAGCCATGAAAACATTGGGTAGCTTCTGAATTTACGCTCTGTCTTATAAAGCGGTAATTGTCTCCATAACTAAGTACGTATAACATTTCACTTTAAAGTGCTTATATGTTTCTCTGTTTGTCCGTATACACAACAGTTACATATCGTTCTGTAAACATATCCGATAACAAGTTATTCTGAACATTTCCTACTAAAGTCGATGAGTAAAAGTATCAGTTAATGTCAAACAACGGCCCATTATTGCCATTATACTGGTGTTGTTTTTTTGAAGGAGAGAGACAGAGCCATACTATATTGAACGCTGTCTTATGTCAGTACCTCTTATATTGTACACGATCATTTGGCTGAATTGACCATGTAAGATAATGCTATACTAGAAAAGCCAATGCACATGATCAAACAATCAAGGTACAACAATCAATATCGTATTTCATGGCATGTATAACATTCCGAACTGACGGTTCTTTTTTTAAATTTATTTAGTCATAACCCGACATCAATCCTTAACGACCAAACGATTGTCAAAAAGAAAGAAAATGTGTGCACTTTAGAATAATATATAATAAACAAAGATTTCGTCTACAACATAAATACAATTTCTTGAAACATATAAGTTAATGATAAACTGGTTTTACATGATGGAAATAGGGTGCAAAAATGTTTAAAGTACGGCATTCACTAACTGTATTATGAAATTTATTAACAGATCTATCTATCTATCTATCTATCTATCTATCTATCTATCTATCTATCTATCTATCTATCTATCTGTCTGTCTGTCTGTCTGTCTGTCTGTCTGTCTATCTATCTATCTATCTATCTATCTATCTATCTATCTATCTATCTATCTATATATATATCTATATATCTATCTATCTATCTATCTATCTATCTATCTATCTATCTATCTATCTATCTATCTATCTATCTATCTATCTGTTTGTCTGTCTGTCTGTCTATCTATATATCTATATATCTATCTATCTATCCATTCACCAATCGATCCATCTCTCTGTCTGGATCACCGTCCCTATGTTTGTCTGTCTTTCTGTCTGTCTGTCTGTCTGTATGTATGTATGTATGTATGTATGTATGTATGTATGTATGTATGTATGTATGTATGTATGTATGTATTCATGCATGTATGTATTTATGCATATATGTATTTATATATATTTATATATCTATATATCTAACTATATCTATCTATCTATATATCTATCTATGTATGTATGTATGTATGTATGTATGTATGTATGTATCTATATATCTATCTATCTATCTATCTATCTATCTATCTATCTGTCTGTCTGTCTGTCTGTCTGTCTGTCTATCTATCTATCTATCTATCTATCTATCTATCTATCTATCTATCTATCTGACGTAC
>JAQISU010000122.1:9247500-9267500 GCA_029339505.1 Unio delphinus | reverse complement strand
ATATATATATATATATATATATATATATATATATATATATCCCACCAGAAGATGAAACGTCCAAAAATTGTAATTTTTACTTGACTCTGTAGGTTTTTATTTTCATTGTCAGCTGTCATGGTCATATACCATTGTAAGATGATTAAACTACAGGTAATACAACGTGATATGTTTTTTTCCAATCATAATTAAATATCATATTGAAAACGATGACTGATTTGTATTTTCTCTGATTAGCTTGATTCTATGTCCATTTATCCGATATTCAATGGGGTCTTAAAATTGCCTTGTGTTGTGTTCGGCATTTTATAAACTTATCTTTGACATGTAAATTATATTGGCTTTTACATCATTCACGTCCAATGAAAAGACAATATTCTGTATGTTTCGTTCTTACTCTGCCTAGACACATTACAATTGTTTTAACAGACATTTAAAATGTTTTAGCTCACATGAAAACATTAGGCCTCTTTGATGACGAAATTGTTTTGACGTATATATTTGAGTCAACGCATCTGTAAGCAAACTTAATATTTATGCTTAACAGACATGCAGTTGGAGTCCGTAGCATCTCAAATACTTCTAAATATTTTACAAACTCTAATTTATGTTTACATATTACGTTCTTCGGATTCAGCTATTTTCTTATCTGACTAAATAGCTCTCTTTATATGTCTGGACACTTCATATCGGTGAGTTTCGGCTAAATTTTCATATAATCTTTTTAATCTTCATACGTTATTTAGCATTTGTATCGTACTAAGACCACATGGAAGTTCAGGGTCATACTTAAATAGAATTACCGAATGTTAGTCTGTGTTTACTAGCTACGCAATTGAGCATACATAGCAACCTTTGTAAGCAAGCTTACCACATATTTACTGTATTATCTATAAGTAAGGCACTTGTTAGGTTGTATTTCACAAAGCTGTTTATTGGAAATAATAAGATCAGCTTTCGTACAACCTGTGTTTTAAATTTTATTAGGCAAATGTAAATACCTTTAAATTCTAAACTGTTCAAAATCTACTTTTTACCAATAACTAATCAAAGTTTGAGTGAAATCATTGTCAAGTACCAGACATAAGTATAAAAACAAACTTTAATAACAGTTAATCTACCCTTGAAGAAGTACTATTCTATAATATACTACCTGTAATTGAAGTAGACCCTGATATCTTAGTATTTGTGATATTCGTTGTCATTGGTGTCATAAGTATTGTTATTATGTATTTTTACTATTGCTGTGTGACAGGAAACGACAAATACCAACCATTCCGGTGCGACTTGAACTCAAGTTCGCGTATCTTACAGTCGTGCGCATATACCATAAGTCTAAAGTGTCCGGACTGTCTAGAGTACTTAGTAAGCTTCCTCATATACGAATACCCTTGCAGTTTCTTTTATTTTTCTCTTATGTGTTAATTTTAGGTATTTACTTTTGAAGAAAGAATTTACCTTTTTTGTATATGTACATAAGCGTCCATATTCTTGCATTATTTTGGAAATGGCGTTTTTTTTATCCAGTTACAAAATGTGTATTGCTGATCGATGGACAAAGGAACGTCCTATTAAATGACCTGCAGTTGTACGTATATCACACTGGAAACTGTACATAATTGCACGTGACATAACATGGATAAATGATAGAGAGATAACAGTGGCATATAAAGGCCACCAACGTGTTATGAGCCCTACTTTCACGTATACGTGTTGCAGCTTCATTTGGAGTATACCTAGGAACATTGACCGGCGAAGGAAATAAAATATATCTGGCATGGTAAATGTGCTCCATGTTTTTGCTGTTGATGTTACCGATTTTGCTAGACCTGAACTTTTACATCTTAAGTAGGTATGAGTCTGGATGGTGCTTATTCATTTGTCCGATTTTTGTTGTGAGCAGGGTTAGATATTAATGTTGATAAATTATGTCCAGTAACATGCGCCAATAATAATTATATACAGTAAGCAGCCTAGATGATCTAGGTGACAATGTTCCACAGTCTTTCATGTATACGATGTCGTGTCGTGTTGGATCTATTGGGCTGGAGTGTCAACATCCATATTTATTTTGTGCCGCAAATATTTGCTCAAATACAATCTAATGCAGGGCCACATATAATTCATCCGTTGAAGCCACCCTGATACATCAATAACATTAGTGGAGTAAATAATAACAGCGAATATCACACGCATCTTATTAACACATCAGACACGTACATATGGCTTGTACAACTCGAGCCCAAATTTATTCCAAAGATCTGGTCGCAAAGTCATCCATATATTGTTTCTACAGCAATGCATTTGATTCCACAGATGAATAATCATGGATAAAATTCTCCGACAATTATATTCACCCAACCATAAAAAATTCCGACATAAAAAGACCTCGACTGATAGTAATGTAAGTTATATTTCCCGTCCTACAGTGCGCAGAGAAAAACGGAGAATGTCGTTGCTGATACAGACCAATGGCAATCTAGACTGTAATCAATAGAGTTATAGGTTTGTTTTTTATGGTTTAACGCCATTTTTCAGCACCATATAGACTATACATGGCGGCCAGTATCAATGGTGGAGGAAGAACCCGCATAACCCCCGGAAAGAACCACCGACCCACGATAAGCTACTGGCAAGCTTTCTCACATAACTACATTTGCCGAATCTTAGACTCGAACACACGCAGACAGAGGTGAGATGGCAGTGGTCCGTAACGGATAGCGCTTTAGACCACTCGGCCACTCGGGGACCCAGAGTTATAGGTGAATATGGAGTCAATATTAAGGAACGTCCAATCGCCGGTGACAAATATTGCCGAGGAAAATATATTTTCTGATTGCGTTGCAGCCATACAAATGACTCAATATTCTTTATTCAAATTAGTAGGATGCGCTGAAGCTCAGAAAGATCAGCCTGTCGAGAAAGTACACTAATGACGAATTGATTTGTTTTTTAAAAAATTTGTGGTGGTTTTGGCCCTTTTGGCTGTTTTGATGTGTATTTGTATACACATAAGATAACTTAGGTGATGTATGTATTGCATAATGGTACAAGAGATTTAACCAATGTTTTGTCACTATAAGAACAGAGAAGAAGCATTGTAAACACTATAATGTACAGCATGTTATAAAAGGTGCATTTAAATTAGTTTTCTTAGTTACCAGCTTGTATAATGCCTCCTTCCCCTCGCCGACGTTACCCATATAAACACAAAGGTTTATTTATGTACATATTATGTTGCATTATATTGTTCCGAATGATAGCTGTCTTTAAAGAAACCTTTTAAAACCTCTAATCCAGGTAGATACTTTTTCATCTTACAGAAAAATATCGTATCTCGCAATATAATATTTTTACACTTAGCATCATATGAATGATCAGTTTATTTCGAATCAAGTGGACCATATCATTTCACAGCCTGCTTTTTACATTACATTTCCAATACACCTGTACTATTGTTTCTGGTAGTGCTTTTTTACACAAATTACATTTATCAGTATGAGATAAATTACATGTATTTAGTAAAAAAATAATTCATTTTTAAATTTATTTCTGCAACATCAAATTGAAACCAGTGTAGTTTTAAATTTCTCGTTAGTCTGTATGTTAGTCATACACCCATAGTGATAGTGAAATGTTTATTGTATACCTTATTCGCCCTTACAAGCGAGCTCTTTCATAAATTTGATTTCATAAGATTTCATCCTCTTTGAGGTATAATTTACTATATGAATAGTTTTCAAGCCAATAAAAACATCACGTCAAGCGCATTAAATTATTAATGGAAGAAATGTGAAGTACGCGCAAATCTTCAGACGATAAAATGTATTAAAGTGTAGAAACGGATCGGAAATTACAAGACCAAGAAAACCGTATGACTCGCGAAATACACAACGCGTGTGTTGTCGTGGAATCTATTTGTGGATAAGCAGCGGAAACAATTGTAGGCCTTGATGTGGTGGCAATTGCTTCAAATGCAATTAGACACGAGTACAAATGGCATCAGATAGAACCAGTGTTATGAACATAGGTGATAAATTTGATTTCATATGATTTCATCCTCTTTGAGGTATAATTTACTATATGAATAGTTTTCAAGCCAATAAAAACATCACGTCAAGCGCATTAAATTATTAATGGAAGAAATGTGAAGTACGCGCAAATCTTCAGATAATAAAATGTATTAAAGTGTAGAAACGGATCGGAAATTACAAAACCAAGAAAACCGTATGACTCGCGAAATACACAACGCGTGTGTTGTCGTGGAATCTATTTGTGGATAAGCAGCGGAAATAATTGTAGGCCTTGCTGTGGTGGCTATTGCTTCAAATGCAACTGTCATCACTAAGCCAGTCGGTTATAAGAATACAATAAATCCCTAACCGAAATAGAAACCTTTTGACGACTCAGCATGTAGACACGGAACACAAAAAAATAGCTGAATAGCATGCAGCTAAGATCGAGCAAACGAGTAATATCATAAATGAGATGCATGAGGTCACCCCTACCAATCACTACTTTCAATCCACGAGCTCCTTTCGGGGTTGACGAGCAAAGCTTGCACAAGATCATATTGATAATCGCGTGCGCATGCGTGTGCAAAATGTCCGAAAATGGATAAAGGTCTTGGATTAGCGGTCATTATGGCGAAATATGAATTCAACACGCACTGTGCTACTCTTCAGGGTTTGCATTTTGTTGTCTCGTGAGATTACATGTTTCGTGAAATATTACAAAATGCAATATATTTTGACCGATTATGCTATACTGATCTTCTTTTCAAAACTTGCCTGAGTCGTGATGTTTATATTTACATACATTTTAATGGCTTTTAACTTAACTAGCAAAGCTCACTTTTAGTCGGCAAGTAATATCTAGAGTGAAATTTAATATTAATTTATGTTATCTAACTACTGTAAAAACAGCAACAAGAAGTAGCATTTCAAATTCTCTTAACGTAATTAGTAATATACGATCCTGACTAGAATGTAACAAGCCTTGGAGTGAAATTATTGACTCTGATTGATTGTAATGTATACGATATACAAACACAATGTACCAGCTCAATGTAATTGAATCTCTTTTGGATACCATCAAGGGAGGTTGAAACCCTGTGTACTTTGGCTAACGAATAGCATTAACGTATCAACATATATTTCATCTAAATTGCTGATATTAGCATTGTATAAACAGAACACACTGAGCATGTGAGAGGTGAAGTTCGTTTTCTCTAGATACTTAATGGGTATATACTGTTTAGGTACTCCATTATCTATTTATCTTAGGTGACTCGGTTGGCCAGTCTATAGTGATCGAAGCTATAGGCCTCTTTCCGAAAGTTGAATAGGGATTTTTCTACGCCAATATTTATCACAAGTGCAATCAATGTAGGGCAAAACTCAATAAATGGTTATTAGCATAGTTTATGGTCGTGAAGAAAGACTCAGACACATTTGTAAAGATTTGACACATGTACACATTTTACAGAATTAGAGTGTTTGAAAACCGTGAGTGAATATTTAAACAACATCCATTGAACATACAATTAGATATGAGTACAAACTGAATCAGATAGAACCATGGATGCGAACATCATTTGTGGGCACCATGACAAATTAATCAGGTGGTCACTATACAATAGAAATTAAAACAGCAGCACACCCGATTACCTTTGTGGGTCCATATAATTTCCCCTACGCAGTATTTGATCATTGATATAACTTACAAAGATGGATGATCCCTTTCCGAAAAGAGATGGGTGGGTGGGTGTACGATTTTATTATGTGGCCACAATTACAATTGGTTAAGAGAGAGAGAGAGAGAGAGAGAGAGAGAGAGAGAGAGAGAGAGAGAGAGAGAGAGAGAGAGAGTAAATTGATAAGTCACACTTGTATATTATGTCCATTTTGTGGGCTTTCATTTTTTAAATTAGAGGCAAATCAGTGTGGAATATAATTGTTTGATATGTGATATGCCTATTGTTGTGTTCTTTGTTACCTGCAAGTCAGACAATTTAACACCTTTATTCATTAAAATGCAGTCAAGGGGATGGGCGACAAGATAAGAGTCAAGATACAGTAACACAAAGGAAAAGTACACATTTGTTGTAAAACAATACTTGAGGAAAATGTATTAAACTCAAATATTTGCGGGCTGGCATATCACTGTTTTCTACTATCTGCAGCGATCTATAATGACTGACACTGTTGTTATATTTATGTAAGGCATGTAGGTTACTTGAGTTGACCTATATTAAGATCGCATGACCATACCGGATGCGTCTATAGGATAAGTTTGACAGCTCAAACTTGTATCGGAAAATGATAAATTGATCACTGGTATCAAACTTCAATCGAATGTCGGGCTTGGGCAGTGTTGGTATATGAGAAACCTTGCCAGCGGTTAACTTGGGGGATTTCCCATTTCTTTCTTCGCCAGTTATACAGACTTTGTATTTAATACAACTTTGATCGTTTTGATGCACGTCCTTGGTATGATGTGTTTGCAATGAAATTAGTTTCTGTTTCGTTATGGTGATAACATAGAAACTGTTTCCACCAGTACCTCAAGTACAACAATCAGACATAACCGCGACTCGGTACGGTTGAATGAAATTTGTGTATATTCTAAAACGTATATTCAATTGCGGTTCAAAATGCATCTTCATTGCCAGTTTACAGGAAATTCTAAATCGAATGTCTGAAAATTAACGTCGATCACCTAAATGTTCTTAACGATCGATATTCAGCTAATTTCAACTAACTCAGAAATGAATCTACGTTAAGGAAACTAACATGAATTCTAGTGTGTTTCAAGGGAGTCAGTTACCACACTTACTGTACTGTATTCATTCATATTTTGATACAGGAAGTTTTAATACACGAACCATATTTGAAGTGTTTAGCTCCATGACTCACCTAAGCAAAGTGAAAATATCGTATATGTCGGGATGATATCATATCCGTGTTCTCAGTTTTCCTAATAATTTCGTGAAGCATATGCAATAATGACATTTAACCTTCAGGTATAATTTCTAAACAAAATGTAGCACCCCAATTCGCACATACACAAGCTATTTGCTCACGAAAACACATATAAAGGAAAGGCAAGAAAGAAGAAAAACGTGATAGGCTATATGGTGGCTGCAGTTAGAGAATTCATCCTACGAGTTTCAAGTTCACAAATTTCATTATCAGCATGTGTTATCCTTGACAAGGTATGGTCAGTGTACTGTCGTGCCCACTGCGGATCTAGTTCCACGCAGTGTTAAGTAAAGGAAGTCTTAATATTTAGACAATACCGCAAATTAGAAGAAGGAAACAATCTTCGCAATTTATGTCAGTCCAAACTTCTTATATTACATGGGTGTTCAATCTCATAAATTATGGTGCAAACTATACTATTCCAGTATGGTATCATATCATGGACAAGGCGTGACGCTTCATGATCTCACGTCTTTATTTTCACTTATTTTAAATCTTTTTAATATTTCTAGTGTATAGTAATTTATTCGTGTATTTATTGTTTCAGTGGTGAGATAACGTTTTACAGGGAAGATCAGGGGCATGCTTAACACGAATTTCATTAGTATGTCACTGTGTGCATTACAAATATTAATGCGAATCTTCACTGACATGATTAGCATAATAAATCATTATAGGCAAGGCTAGTTTGTGAGCATTACTCACAAAACTGGATTGACAAATATGTGATCAACGTGTGCAAAACAAAAACAAATATACGAAAGAACGTTCGAGTCATAATGAACCAAACTCATACTACAAAATTATGTGTCTTTCAAAAAAAGTATTTTCCTTAACGAGTGCATAAAGAAGCAAACACATATTCTAAGCATGCTGTATTGCGTTAGGTCTATAAAACGTTCAGGCTAGGGATTTTTTTTTAAAATTAATTTATCAATAGTGTTGAACGTATTAAAGCAATTACTCTAAAATTAAACATTAACAAATTGATAAAAGGAGACTAGCAACGAGTCTAGACAATTTATGTCATATATTACCCCGAAATGAAAATATCCGTCGCTTAATAGTCAAGTGTGACTGAGGCAACGTATTTAGAGACAGATAGATAGATAGATAGATAGATAGATAGATAGATAGATAGATAGATAGATAATGTATATATATATATATATATATATATATATATATATATATATATATATATATATATCTATATCTATATATATATATCTATATATATATCTATATATATATATATCTATATATATATATATATATATATATATATATATCTATATATATATATATATATATATATATATATATATATATATATATATATATATATATCTATATATATATATATATATATATCTATCTATATCTATATATATCTATATATATATATCTATATCTATTGTTACGAAATGCCCGATATGGTATAGAGGATACACCATACTCCTCTAATCTATATTTTAAGCTTATCAGTCCTGCTAATTTTGTTACATAATTTGTTTGTCGTTATTCTGTATTTAATGAATTATTATTTTTAAATTCGTTGTTATAACACTGTTAAGCTATACCCGATATGGCGTAGAGGGTACACCATACTCCTCTAAGTGAGTTGTCCTATACAGCGAGTCGCACGTGCCGCGCGTATAATTAAGGTTTCACGCGAATTACTTTTTACAAGTACGGCAGAATACTATATAGGTACAGTGCAGGGTCTTTTTAAGACAGTGGACATTAGAGCAGACCTCTAAACGTTACATTTGTCGGATATTAGAGCCAAAAAGTTGGCTCGCCGGTCGTGTGAATAGATGAGTATTCAAGACCAATGTTAACCGGTGGAATGGAGACGGACAATGAACTACTGTCGCACCGGAGGGAAGTGAAATGTTAACACTTGTAGTTTTGTTTTATTGACTACTTTTATGTAAAACACGAATAGCGTGTTTGTAGTCAATAGAACCCTACGTTTGCTTTATTGACTATTTATGTAAAACACGAATAGCGTGTTAAGTCAATTGGATAGTATTGTTTGGTTTTTATTGATTATATTTTGTGTGTGTGACACGAATAGTATGATTATAGTCAATTAAACCTTATGATTTGATTTACTATGTTGTGTGGGGTACGAATATCGTATCAATAGTCAATATCATGCTACGTTTGTAGATATATAATACAGTAGTGTATGACTAGATATAGAATACAGTAGTGTATGACTAAATATATAATACAGTAGTGTATGACTATAGATATATAATACAGTAGTGTATAACTATAGATATATAGTACAGTAGTGTACGACTACAGATATATATAGTACAGCAGTGTATGATTACATATATAGTACAGTAGTGTATGTATACCGTCATATAGTAGGGTAGTATATTCATTTGTGTGTGTATTGTGTGCTCATCATAAATATATACCTATCATGATGTTTTTTTTTTATAATATAAGTTTTATTTAAACAAACGTGTTTGTTATTTCTTCAAAACCCTACCTAATCTCAAAGGGTCGGCTCGACTACGTTACAATTTTGGTGGCAGCGGTGGGATTGTACTTTCTATCCGAGCAAACTTTTGGATTGTTAGTTTGAGCTTTCATATCCAACAAGTGTCGGGGAAAGCCTTTGAGACAGGAGTGTTTTGAGAAATACTATTGTACATTTCATTGTAAACGAAACTGAATTTGATCTTCCCTAAGATAAATAAGTGAATTTAGTGACGCTCGTTTGAAGCGAACGCTTATCTAAAATCATGTCGTCCACTAGGGAATTGTTAGAGCTTGGTAAGCAAATGGGGTATGAGGGGGAAGCTTTATAGCAGTTTATCAAGGACGAACAAAATAGAGAACGAGATCGACGCGCCGAAGAACGGGAGGCAGAACGCGAAAAATTAGAACTAAACGCACGCATTGAAAAAGAAAGAATACAGGCAGAACGGGAGGCTGAAAAAGAGAGAATACAGGCAGAACGCGAAAAACTAGAATTAAACGCACGCATCGAACGGGAGGCAGAACGCGAAAAACTAGAACTAAACGCACGCATTGAAAAGGAAAGGTTTCAACGAGAACAGGAAGCAGAGCACGAGAAATTAGAAGTTAGTGCGCGGATCGAAAGGGAAAAGCTAGAGTTAGAAAAGTCTAGACTAGAGAACGATAGGGTATTTCAATCGAGTAAATTCAAAAAACCACAACTTCCAGCATTTGAAGAATATAAAGATGACTTAGATAGTTACCTGTTGAGATTTGAAAGATATGCTACTGCGCAAAATCTCCGAAAAGAAGATTGGGCATTACACCTTAGCACTTTATTGAAAGGTAGGGCTTTAGAAGTGTACTCAAGGATACCATGTGCAGCGGTATCTAATTACGATTTGTTAAAGGATGCATTACTGAAAAGGTTTGAACTTACTGAAAAGGGTTTCAGGGAAAAATTCCGATCTAGTAAGCCAGAAAAGGGAGAAAACTTTGATCAGTTTGTATACCGGATATCTAATTACCTATTCCGTTGGTTAGCTTGCGGGGGAGTCGCAAAAACTTACGAAGCAGTATGTGATTTTCTTGTCAGAGATCAATTGCTTGCAGTATGTAGTAAGGAACTATTCCAATACTTAAAAGAGAAAACTATTAATAAGTCAAGCGAGATGGCAAAACAAGCAGATATTTTCGCTGATGCGCACGGAGGGGTTATGAACGTGATAGTCCGGGACACGAGGGGTCCTAAGGAAAGTAAGCAGGTCCATTCAGATAAAACTAATTTTGGGAGGGGTTTACCACAAAACCAAAAGGGTGAGTTAGTTAGGTTAGATCAGAGGGGACCTAGAAGTCAAGATAGACAGAGAAAACAATGTTTCAGTTGCGGGGAATGGGGTCATATGTCTAGTGCATGTCCGAAGCGTTAAAAGGATTTACCAAAGGCGGTAGGGGTATCGTATATGGTAGGCTCTTCAGCTTGTGTAGAGAGCAATAAGAGTGGCTCCAATCAAAAGGCATCAAACGTATCAATACAGTGTGAGGGATTAGTGAATGGGGTTAGGGCCTCAGTACTTAGAGACACGGGATGTAATACAGTAGTTGTTAAGCAACGTCTGGTAAGGCCGGATCAATACCTTGGGGAAACGGTATCCGTCAGATTGATGGATAATACCGCAGTACAAGTGCCGACTGCATGCGTACATATCAAAACACCTTATTTGACAGGCACAGTGACAGCATGTTGTGTAAAGCGACCTCTGTATGATCTGATTGTAGGTAATATAGAAGGGGTAGCGAATTTTGTTGTGCCAGGCAAAGCAATGGCCGATGTTCCAACTTCCATGACTGCTGAAACTAGGTCACATATATCTAAGAGTATAAGAGTAAGAAGCCTTTGCCAAAACTAAAAGTAACAGATGCCATACCGATGATAGATAAAAGGACACTAATTGAAGAGCAAAATGAAGACGAGTCGTTGTCAATAATCAGAAATAAAGCCGCGTCAGGGGAAGTCATGAAATGTAAAGGTGGGGGTAGCTACAGGTTCAAATATCTC
Source organism: Unio delphinus (assembly GCA_029339505.1). Classification (NCBI taxonomy): domain Eukaryota; kingdom Metazoa; phylum Mollusca; class Bivalvia; order Unionida; family Unionidae; genus Unio; species Unio delphinus. Next base: position 9,255,974 of record JAQISU010000122.1, on the reverse strand, counting down.
AATAATGTCTTGCATAGGGAGCATACTACTCGTGAAGGCCGACGGTTTACACAGGTGGTAGTGCCTCGGAACTATAGACCGCGTGTGTTAAAGTTAGCACACGAGTCGACGATGGGGGATCACCTGGGTTCTACAAAAACTAAAGACCGTGTATGTGCAGAATTTCATTGGCCAGGGGCTCACGGTGACGTAACTAGGTATTGCAGATCGTGCGACATTTGTCAGAAAACGCAGTACAAAGGGAAAGTGAAACGCGTACCTATCGGTAAAATGCCTTTAATTGAAACTCCGTTCAAACGCGTGGCGATAGATATTGTTGGTCCATTATCACCTCTTACAGACCGCAAGAATAGGTACATTTTGACTATGGTTGATTATGCAACCAGGTATCCGGAAGATGTCGCTCTACCATCCATCGAAACTGAGCGAGTAGCCGAAGCCCTAGTAGAAATGTTCAGTAGATTAGGGATTCCGGAGGAGATTCTGACAGACTGTGGGTCACAGTTCACATCAGAACTCATGGCAGAAGTTCGTAGGCTCCTATCAATCAAACAACTATGGACAACTCCATATCACCCAATGTGCAACGGGCTGGTTGAGAAGTTCAATGGAACACTCAAACAAATGTTGCGACGAATGTGTGCAGAGCGTCCGAACGATTGGGATAGATATCTCCATGCAGTATTATTTGCATATCGAGAGGTTCCTCAAGAGAGTCTAGGGTTTTCACTATTTGAACTTTTATACGGGAGAACGGTGCGAGGGCCAATGAAAATTCTGAGACAATTAGGGTCAGATGACGAAACAGATGACGAGATTCGAACGACATACCAGTACGTATGTGATTTGAAGGACAAGTTGAGAGAGACTTGTGCAATAGCCCATGAAACGTTAAGGCAAGCTAGTAGTCGCGTAGCTCGCTACTATGATTCAAAAGCGCGTGATAGAAAATTTAAAAAGGGTGACAGAGTTTTGGTTCTACTGCCAACCGAGAGAAACAAATTAATGCTACAGTGGAAAGGTCCATATACCATCATAGATGAAAAGGGAGGCATGGATTATACCATCGATGTAGGTGGAAAGTCCCGTATGTTTCATGCTAATTTATTGAAACGTTACTACGATCGGACAAATGCAAAGCCAGACCAAGGAATTTTAAACGTGGTCGGGGTAGCCATCATTGAGGAGGATGAGGAACAAGAGTCAGTTCCAGGTCTTAATTTGAGTGGGTTACTGGAGTGCGACATGGGAAAGACGGTATTCAATATGAGTCCCGATCTGACTGAGAAACAGAGAAAGCAGGCTCAGGATCTCATCAATGACTATCCCGACGTGTTCTCGAACAAACCTGGTAAGACAGATGTGCTAGAGCATAGGATTAAACTTACATCGCATGAACCATTTCGTGTCAAGGGGTACCCAATGCCTCATGCATCCAAAGATATCATCGAAAAGGAAGTTGAAGAAATGCTTAAATTAGGAGTGATAGAGAAGTCGTGCTCACCGTATGCATCACCCGTCGTTCTAGTGAAAAAGAGTGACCGCACAAACAGATTCTGCATCGACTTCCGCCAATTGAACGCGCGTACGGTATTTGATGCCGAACCCATACCGGACATTGAAAGTATTTTCGTCCGTATGGCAGGGCATAAATATGTCACGAGACTGGATCTGACTATGGGATATTGGCAGATACCCTTGTCAGAGGAAACAAAAGAAATGACTGCGCTCGCCACCGGAAGTGGATTGTACCAATTTCGTGTTCTACCGTTCGGGTTGGTAAACGCCGGGGCTTGCGCTGTAAGACTAATGCGTAAAGTGATGCAGGGATTGCAGCATGTGGAAACCTACATTGACGACATCTTTATATTTAGTGATACGTGGGAAGAGCATCTACGTGACATTGCTCAAGTTCTAGATCGATTACGTAAAGCTAAGTTGACTGTAAAACCTATTAAATGCAACGTGGGGTATAGGAGTTTAGAGTGTTTGGGACACGTAGATGGGAGGGTAAACGAGTTGAGACCCGACCCCAAGAAAATTGCAGGAATCAGGGATTCATTGCCACCCACGTCAAAGAAGCAAGTTAGGTCATTTATCGGGCTGGCAGGGTATTATCGAAAATTCATTCCTAACTTTGCAGCCATAGCCAGTCCTTTAACGGACCTAACCAAAAAGGGTCAGCCAAATAAAGTTCAATGGGGAGATAATCAAGACAGGGCTTTTAACACTTTAAAAAAATTGCTAACAGAAGCCCCCGTACTTAAGTTGCCCGAACTGAACAAAACATTCATCTTGAGAACCGATGCTTCAGAGTTGGGACTAGGAGCGGTTTTATTACAGGAACAAGATGGAATCAAACTCCCAGTCGCCTACGCCAGCAGGAAATTACTTCCAAGAGAAAAGAATTTCTCGTTAATAGAGAAAGAGTGTTTAGCAGTTGTGTGGGGAATAGATAAATTCCAAACCTACCTCCAGGGCCGAGAATTCAATCTGGAAACAGATCATCAACCTCTACTTTACCTCAATAAGGCAAATATTAATAATTCACGGTTGATGCGATGGGCCTTGTTGTTACAACCTTACAGATTCCGAATCGAGGCAATCAAAGGTACGGAAAATGTAGGTGCGGATTATCTCAGTAGACATTGATTATCTGGTTACCCATATCGTGTAATTTCGTGGTTTTTAAAGTAAATATACTTTATTTTAGGGGGGAGGTGTGTTACGAAATGCCCGATATGGTATAGAGGATACACCATACTCCTCTAATCTATATTTTAAGCTTATCAGTCCTGCTAATTTTGTTACATAATTTGTTTGTCGTTATTCTGTATTTAATGAATTATTATTTTTAAATTCGTTGTTATAACACTGTTAAGCTATACCCGATATGGCGTAGAGGGTACACCATACTCCTCTAAGTGAGTTGTCCTATACAGCGAGTCGCACGTGCCGCGCGTATAATTAAGGTTTCACGCGAATTACTTTTTACAAGTACGGCAGAATACTATATAGGTACAGTGCAGGGTCTTTTTAAGACAGTGGACATTAGAGCAGACCTCTAAACGTTACATTTGTCGGATATTAGAGCCAAAAAGTTGGCTCGCCGGTCGTGTGAATAGATGAGTATTCAAGACCAATGTTAACCGATGGAATGGAGACGGACAATGAACTACTGTCGCACCGGAGGGAAGTGAAATGTTAACACTTGTAGTTTTGTTTTATTGACTACTTTTATGTAAAACACGAATAGCGTGTTTGTAGTCAATAGAACCCTACGTTTGCTTTATTGACTATTTATGTAAAACACGAATAGCGTGTTAAGTCAATTGGATAGTATTGTTTGGTTTTTATTGATTATATTTTGTGTGTGTGACACGAATAGTATGATTATAGTCAATTAAACCTTATGATTTGATTTACTATGTTGTGTGGGGTACGAATATCGTATCAATAGTCAATATCATGCTACGTTTGTAGATATATAATACAGTAGTGTATGACTAGATATAGAATACAGTAGTGTATGACTAAATATATAATACAGTAGTGTATGACTATAGATATATAATACAGTAGTGTATAACTATAGATATATAGTACAGTAGTGTACGACTACAGATATATATAGTACAGCAGTGTATGATTACATATATAGTACAGTAGTGTATGTATACCGTCATATAGTAGGGTAGTATATTCATTTGTGTGTGTATTGTGTGCTCATCATAAATATATACCTATCATGATGTTTTTTTTTTATAATATAAGTTTTATTTAAACAAACGTGTTTGTTATTTCTTCAAAACCCTACCTAATCTCAAAGGGTCGGCTCGACTACGTTACAATTTTGGTGGCAGCGGTGGGATTGTACTTTCTATCCGAGCAAACTTTTGGATTGTTAGTTTGAGCTTTCATATCCAACAAGTGTCGGGGAAAGCCTTTGAGACAGGAGTGTTTTGAGAAATACTATTGTACATTTCATTGTAAACGAAACTGAATTTGATCTTCCCTAAGATAAATAAGTGAATTTAGTGACGCTCGTTTGAAGCTAACGCTTATCTAAAATCATGTCGTCCACTAGGGAATTGTTAGAGCTTGGTAAGCAAATGGGGTATGAGGGGGAAGCTTTACAGCAGTTTATCAAGGACGAACAAAATAGAGAACGAGATCGACGCGCCGAAGAACGGGAGGCAGAACGCGAAAAATTAGAACTAAACGCACGCATTGAAAAAGAAAGAATACAGGCAGAACGGGAGGCTGAAAAAGAGAGAATACAGGCAGAACGCGAAAAACTAGAATTAAACGCACGCATCGAACGGGAGGCAGAACGCGAAAAACTAGAACTAAACGCACGCATTGAAAAGGAAAGGTTTCAACGAGAACAGGAAGCAGAGCGCGAGAAATTAGAAGTTAGTGCGCGGATCGAAAGGGAAAAGCTAGAGTTAGAAAAGTCTAGACTAGAGAACGATAGGGTATTTCAATCGAGTAAATTCAAAAAACCACAACTTCCAGCATTTGAAGAATATAAAGATGACTTAGATAGTTACCTGTTGAGATTTGAAAGATATGCTACTGCGCAAAATCTCCGAAAAGAAGATTGGGCATTACACCTTAGCACTTTATTGAAAGGTAGGGCTTTAGAAGTGTACTCAAGGATACCAAGTGCAGAGGCATCTAATAACGATTTGTTAAAGGATGCATTACTGAAAAGGTTTGAACTTACTGAAAAGGGTTTCAGGGAAAAAATCCGATCTAGTAAGCCAGAAAAGGGAGAAAACTTTGATCAGTTTGTATACCGGATATCTAATTACCTATTCCGTTGGTTAGCTTGCGGGGGAGTCGCAAAAACTTACGAAGCAGTATGTGATTTTCTTGTCAGAGATCAATTGCTTGCAGTATGTAGTAAGGAACTATTCCAATACTTAAAAGAGAAAACTATTAATAAGTCAAGCGAGATGGCAAAACAAGCAGATATTTTCGCTGATGCGCACGGAGGGGTTATGAACGTGATAGTCCGGGACACGAGGGGTCCTAAGGAAAGTAAGCAGGTCCATTCAGATAAAACTAATTTTGGGAGGGGTTTACCACAAAACCAAAAGGGTGAGTTAGTTAGGTTAGATCAGAGGGGACCTAGAAGTCAAGATAGACAGAGAAAACAATGTTTCAGTTGCGGGGAATGGGGTCATATGTCTAGTGCATGTCCGAAGCGTTAAAAGGATTTACCAAAGGCGGTAGGGGTATCGTATATGGTAGGCATTTCAGCTTGTGTAGAGAGCAATAAGAGTGGCTCCAATCAAAAGGCATCAAACGTATCAATACAGTGTGAGGGATTAGTGAATGGGGTTAGGGCCTCAGTACTTAGAGACACGGGATGTAATACAGTAGTTGTTAAGCAACGTCTGGTAAGGCCGGATCAATACCTTGGGGAAACGGTATCCGTCAGATTGATGGATAATACCGCAGTACAAGTGCCGACTGCATGCGTACATATCAAAACACCTTATTTGACAGGCACAGTGACAGCATGTTGTGTAAAGTGACCTCTGTATGATCTGATTGTAGGTAATATAGAAGGGGTAGCGAATTTTGTTGTGCCAGGCAAAGCAATGGCCGATGTTCCAACTTCCATGACTGCTGAAACTAGGTCACATATATCTAAGAGTAAGAAGCCTTTGCCAAAACTAAAAGTACCAGATGCCATACCGACGATAGATAAAAGGACACTAATTGAAGAGCAAAATGAAGACGAGTCGTTGTCAATAATCAGAAATAAAGCCGCGTCAGGGGAAGTCATGAAATGTAAAGGTGGGGGTAGCTACAGGTTCAAATATCTCAATAATGTCTTGCATAGGGAGCATACTACTCGTGAAGGCCGACGGTTTACACAGGTGGTAGTGCCTCGGAACTATAGACCGCATGTGTTAAAGTTAGCACACGAGTCGACGATGGGGGGTCACCTGGGTTCTACAAAAACTAAAGACCGTGTATGTGCAGAATTTCATTGGCCAGGGGCTCACGGTGACGTAACTAGGTATTGCAGATCGTGCGACATTTGTCAGAAAACGCAGTACAAAGGGAAAGTGAAACGCGTACCTATCGGTAAAATGCCTTTAATTGAAACTCCATTCAAACGCGTGGCGATAGATATTGTTGGTCCATTATCACCTCTTACAGACCGCAAGAATAGGTACGTTTTGACTATGGTTGATTATGCAACCAGGTATCCGGAAGCTGTCGCTCTACCATCCATCGAAACTGAGCGAGTAGCCGAAGCCCTAGTAGAAATGTTCAGTAGATTAGGGATTCCGGAGGAGATTCTGACAGACTGTGGGTCACAGTTCACATCAGAACTCATGGCAGAAGTTAGTAGGCTCCTATCAATCAAATAACTATGGACAACTCCATATCACCCAATGTGCAACGGGCTGGTTGAGAAGTTCAATGGAACACTCAAACAAATGTTGCGACGAATGTGTGCAGAGCGTCCGAACGATTGGGATAGATATCTCCATGCAGTATTATTTGCATATCGAGAGGTTCCTCAAGAGAGTCTAGGATTTTCACCATTTGAACTTTTATACGGGAGAACGGTGCGAGGGCCAATGAAAATTCTGAGACAATTATGGTCAGATGACGAAACAGATGACGAGATTCGAACGACATACCAGTACGTATGTGATTTGAAGGACAAGTTGAGAGAGACTTGTGCAATAGCCCATGAAACGTTAAGGCAAGCTAGTAGTCGCGCAGCTCGCTACTATGATTCAAAAGCGCGTGATAGAAAATTTAAAAAGGGTGACAGAGTTTTGGTTCTACTGCCAACCGAGAGAAACAAATTAATGCTACAGTGGAAAGGTCCATATACCATCATAGATGAAAAGGGAGGCATGGATTATACCATCGATGTAGGTGGAAAGTCCCGTATGTTTCATGCTAATTTATTGAAACGTTACTACGATCGGACAAATGCAAAGCCAGACCAAGGAATTTTAAACGTGGTCGGGGTAGCCATCATTGAGGAGGATGAGGAACAAGAGTCAGTTCCAGGTCTTAATTTGAGTGGGTTACTGGAGTGCGACATGGGAAAGACGGTATTCAATATGAGTCCCGATCTGACTGAGAAACAGAGAAAGCAGGCTCAGGATCTCATCAATGACTATCCCGACGTGTTCTCGAACAAACCTGGTAAGACAGATGTGCTAGAGCATAGGATTAAACTTACATCGCATGAACCATTTCGTGTCAAGGGGTACCCAATGCCTCATGCATCCAAAGATATCATCGAAAAGGAAGTTGAAGAAATGCTTAAATTAGGAGTGATAGAGAAGTCGTGCTCACCGTATGCATCACCCGTCGTTCTAGTGAAAAAGAGTGACGGCACAAACAGATTCTGCATCGACTTCCGCCAATTGAACGCGCGTACGGTATTTGATGCCGAACCCATACCGGACATTGAAAGTATTTTCGTCTGTATGGCAGGGCATAAATATGTCACGAGACTGGATCTGACTATGGGATATTGGCAGATACCCTTGTCAGAGGAAACAAAAGAAATGACTGCGTTCGCCACCGGAAGTGGATTGTACCAATTTCGTGTTCTACCGTTCGGGTTGGTAAACGCCGGGGCTTGCGCTGTAAGACTAATGCGTAAAGTGATGCAGGGATTGCAGCATGTGGAAACCTACATTGACGACATCTTTATATTTAGTGATACGTGGGAAGAGCATCTACGTGACATTGCTCAAGTTCTAGATCGATTACGTAAAGCTAAGTTGACTGTAAAACCTATTAAATGCAACGTGGGGTATAGGAGTTTAGAGTGTTTGGGACACGTAGTTGGGAGGGTAAACGAGTTGAGACCCGACCCCAAGAAAATTGCAGCAATCAGGGATTCATTGCCACCCACGTCAAAGAAGCAAGTTAGGTCATTTATCGGGCTGGCAGGGTATTATCGAAAATTCATTCCTAACTTTGCAGCCATAGCCAGTCCTTTAACGGACCTAACCAAAATGGGTCAGCCAAATAAAGTTCAATTGGGAGATAATCAAGACAGGGCTTTTAACACTTTAAAAAAATTGCTAACAGAAGCCCCCGTACTTAAGTTGCCCGAACTGAACAAAACATTCATCTTGAGAACCGATGCTTCAGAGTTGGGACTAGGAGCGGTTTTATTACAGGAACAAGATGGAATCAAACTCCCAGTCGCCTACGCCAGCAGGAAATTACTTCCAAGAGAAAAGAATTTCTCGTTAATAGAGAAAGAGTTTTTAGCAGTTGTGTGGGGAATAGATAAATTCCAAACCTACCTCCAGGGCCGAGAATTCAATCTGGAAACAGATCATCAACCTCTACTTTACCTCAATAAGGCAAAGATTAATAATTCACGGTTGATGCGATGGGCCTTGTTATTACAACCTTACAGATTCCGAATCGAGGCAATCAAAGGTACGGAAAATGTAGGTGCGGAT